>NW_024121174.1:256264-369462 GCF_016745375.1 Pimephales promelas | reverse complement strand
TTCCCTCTGTTTTATTCAGTCCTTGTCGGTCGATGTGAATGTCAGTGTTACATGAGTGTTTCTACCCGTTTTCTTGCCTGTACCTGTATCCTGTTTCGTGAGATTAAACCTCTGTATTGGAACTCTTGATCTCTGCCTGTTCGTCAGCCTGCACTCCTGCACCCACACCCGTGACAGCTATATTGGCTAAAACAGATTATTATACAAAAATACAAGATACTGCTTTACTGTTTTGATCATTATTGATTTTATATAAATATTATCTATAGAAATATTCATACAAAAATCATAGTTGCTTTTGTTTGTTTAGTTTGGGAGATAACGAATAGTGAAATATTGCTCACAATCATGTAAGGATACTTAGAGCCTGGTTGGTTTCACGAAGGCACGGATGAGAAGCATTATAATAGCTATAGCTACTGAATGCAATTTTTCAGTGAACTGAAGGAAAAGTTGACTTTTAACATACCAGTAGAAGAAGATGATTAGCTAACATTAGATAGCTAAAGTTAGACAAATAGCTACTAACCTACAATGTTACATCTACAACTTACATCCATGAAAATAACTTTACCTTTGGTTGTTGAATCTCGTTGCTCATTCAGTTGTCTTTTGAGGACTTTCAAGCAATCTTCGACGGAGGCAGGAGCTAGCACATCCGTGACAATGGCTTCTGCCTTCGTTCGACCACAGGCCATCCTCTTGGCAATGTCCGAGTCTGGATAAATCGTTGGGGCTAGCTTTATGCCACAATCTCCTGTTCGATATGATGAAGCGTGTTGGACGGTGTGATACACACTCGTCAACTCTGCAGCAGTCACTTTGTCATCTAGAAAGTCGTTTTTAGGTCGGAGAAAAGCATCCATAGATTTGGATGTCTCTTTCTGTTGGATGCGTTTCTTGTGAGTCTCCGTGAGTCTGTGTCGTTTGACATCATATTCCCCTCCATGTCCGATTGAGAAGGACGTTTTGCAAAAGTCACAAAAAGCCCTCTCGGTATCCCCCACAACACCTTTCAGCCACAAATATTCATTTTCCCAGTCTTTATTGTACCCACACCTTCTCTTTTTACTTGATGATGGTGGTGCCTCAGACTCTTTCTCCATTTTTTGAATTGGAAAGCGCGCATCTAAAACTTCCAGTGTCCGGTATGCATGCACGTGCGTGCGGCCGTGCGCTGTCATGACAACAACGAAAAAGCTGACTACAACCTAGTCAGCTGTTCAACTCAGGGGTGTGTCACGTGGGTGTGGTGGTAACAGTAGCGTGCTGAACTGTCAAGTAATGTTCGTTTAGCTGCCTGGGGCTTGAGGATATAGAGCGACCAACTTTTTTTTTGAGCAAGCATTGATTATGCGTGACACGGTCTCAATTTGCGGGACGTATGAATTGGGCTTCAAACGCTGTGCGCGCACGCGCTACGCGGGATGGGTGGTCACCCTATTTATGAGGATAAGTCAAATAATTGGCAAAGGTATTTGTATACCATTGAGGACACATTTATGAATAAAAATATTGATTTTTAAATAATTAAATACAGTAAATAAAGTACACATTGTCCCTTTAACACATACATTTAACCGAGAAGGACTTACTCAGTGATGGGGTCTATACAATCACACACACACACACACACACACACACACCCAGGGCTCTCAAGTGTCATGCATTGAGCATGATAGCCACTCATTTCCATCTTTTGTCAAGCACTCCCGCCACACATTGTATTTCTCACGCGGAAAAATGATTTATAATACACTTAATATGCCATAATGTCCCAAATGTCTCTGGCTGCGCCACTCTCACTTTGGACCCGGCAGGAATCAAGCATGTTCTGTGTTGTTAGTCGAGCTACACAAAAGCCAATTAGAAAATAGCAATATCGTGTCTGGGTACGATTTAAGGCAACAACCAATTTAAAAAAAAAAAAAGAAAATTGTCATAAAACAACCCAATTCCTGTGACCTGACCAACATCTAAGGCTGCCGCTCTGTAGAAGCAAATTCCATCCTATCTTCGATATGTTGGAGTACTTTTAAGGCTGATTTATACTTCTTCGTCGGGCCTCTACACAAAAGACTATGCATTGGTTTTCATTTATACTTCTGCATCGTTGTCCGCCTTGACATGCAACTAACGCGCGATCAATCACAGTGCTTGTGGTACGCATAGAATTGACGCGTTGTGACATTTTTGGAGAGGTACACGTCAGGGTACGCCGAAGGGTACGCGTGCTACACACAGCCTACGACGTAGCTACGGCGGGAGGTCGACGCAAAAGTATAAATTGGGCTTAAGCTGGTCAGTGCACATGACAACTGCTGTAAATGACACAAAATATTCTCTCAGTCATCGCACATCTGATAAGGCCTCATTAAATCATTCACAAGACGATTTTAGGCAATCGATTGCTTCAATCACACTGGGGAGGTGGTGAGCAATAGGTCTTACTTTTTCTTTTACCATGTATGGTCTTACCGCGTCAATTCGCACACTCCATCGTGTATCACTCACTTGCGCTGCTGACCGCAAACTGGAGCGAGGCACTGGCGTTTTGACTTTTTTTAGTTATGTACAACAAAAAAAGTGCCTACTCAGGAGAAGAGTGTTTCATTTGACACAGGCTACATTTTACATTCAAGCAACATTAAATAAATAAAAAAATCTCACTTTCAACAATAAATCCATGTTTCTGAATGACAGAGCCTAGTGATGACATATAGATAGAGAGAAGAGAAGTGATCCCAGCACTGACCTCTGATGCACCCCAGTAGCTAGATGTTGCGACTTATGCCCTTCGTCTTGAGGATTGATAGGAGGATCTGGTGGTTAACTCTCAAAAGCATTAGACAGGTCCAGCAAGATGAGAACTGAGGATTTAGAAGCTGCTCTTGAGCTTCAGTCTCAGAGCTTCAGTGGCCGAGAGCAGGGCAGTCTCAGTTGTGTTTGAAGCCAGTCTGGTGGTTGTCCTGTGTGAGAAAGGCAGAGACTTAGTTGAACAGGACTTGCTCAAGTGCTTTTGCATTGAATGGAAAAAGAAATAACAGTCTGTAGTTTTCTAAAAGTGCTGGGTATAGTGTATACACAAAATTACACTGCGCACACCTTTTTATCAGTAAAAGGACAATTGAATGGAAACAGGCTGAAATCTTTGTTGATAACTTATCAGTGCAAAAAGTGGATGTAAACTTGATTCGAGCTGGAGGAACAGCAGTTCAATGACAAGTTCAGAATAATTTTGTGACCGGTGACATTTTTTAATTGGTAGGTGTGAAAAAAATAATTCTGGAGCCTGTCATCAGTATAAATCTAGCGTGTCAAATCTTGTCTTTCCAATGACACCACCTCAAACAGTAATGTTTTATTCCAGGCATCTCAGCAGGTGGGAATAGCAGGGCAGCTGTCTTTGTGGAGGCCGACAGACTTCAGAGAGGACATATGGAAGTTCAAGACAATCCAGTTCATAGCAAGTGCAGTGAGATATCGCCCAAACAGACTTACCTACATGGAGGACCAATTTCTAAAAAGTAAATTAACTACTAGACTTAGGCTCCATCCCAATTCACCCCTTGGCCCTACCCCATGCTTTCGAATGTACCCCTTGGCCCTGAAAACAGAGTTACAAGGGCCAAGGGATTGAAATATTTCCCTACGAAATGGAACAACCCTTCATGAACCTGATAATCAGTCGTCGGCTATGGCTCTGCCGTTACGGATTTTTTACAGGATTTCTCCGTGACAATAACTGACAATCAGCGCAGTTGCTCTTGAATAAACATGATGATTATAACATCCCTTCCTCGAAATGTATGTCTTTTCTGATCGGAAAGGTAATTTATTATAACATTTTTTAATTTAAACGGCTATAGTGTTATTATAAGAGTAAATAAAGTGTGTGGTGGTGTCATCTGGTGCTAAATTTAAATGTTTAACCGTTTGCGAAGCCATCTGGGCGGTGATTTGCGATGCATTCCGTGAACTTTCTCTTAGCCCTCTGTTTGGAGTGTGCCTCTGAAAAATCTCGTTGCCCTACCCCTCGATCTCAACAAGAATTGGTACACCCTACCCCTAGTCGTGAACGCGCAAAACGGCAAGGGGTGAATTGGGATTGAGCCTTACACATCCATTCTACTCATGCAATACAAGTGTGTGTTATTTGTGTGAGATTTCTTGTATTTCTTGTATTCTGAAAAGTCTTGTACTTCTTGCAAATTCTGTATGGATGCTTTAGTCTTGCAGGAATTGAAGAAGCACAGATGGCTTATCATGAGCATGAAATGTTGAAGCCTATGAAGAAGAGAAAGAGGAGAGAATACAACAGCCCATCAGAGGAGGAGTCTGATGCTGAACCAATGGTGCAGTTCTTTTATTAATTAATTGCTGTGTTTTTACATTTTCTTGTATTTCATATGGAGTTCTAATGCAAGGAAATGCACTTTTGTCATTAAAGGAGGAAAAAATTGAGGCTTTAAAAATTGATGGCAGACACAACAAAGCAGGTACTTAATCACACTCCTAGAAAACACAGAATTAGTTTATGAAATCATCACAAATTAAATCTAAAGTTAGATTTCACACACTTGCATCCATACAAATGTCAATCACCCAAAATTTGAATGTAACGTGTTTGACACTGATATACCAATGCATGGACAGCTTCTAAAATGTAAGCTTGCCTTTACATATGCTTACAACATTAAAGATGTGCAAATGTTTAAAATGTGGTGTAATTACTATGCTTGTAAAATGTCTTAGGATTTGCATGCATATTGATATTGTTTGTATCAGTGTCTACCCCAAAAGAAAAATACTTTAAAATACTTTACATACACATAAGAACACATAATGAGATGACATCAGAACAGCGTGCTTTGCATATGTGAATGTGTAACACCTGTCTGTGGGTACGACAGAGGCTAAACTGGAGTTGTGGTCCTGGCCGCAGTACCTAGAGCAACAGAAAGCTGTGGCTGCTCCAGCCAGACTCTTCCAGGAGGTTTGACTTCTTTATTTCACCACAGGAATGGAAGAATGCCTCTTTGCTTGTGATTTTAATTTAAAACTCCTTCCTTCATTGACATATTTATGATGCAGCTGTGATTTGTTATCATAGCACAGAATATTCATTTTATTTATTTCATTACATAAAGAGATTACAAACAGTTCAATAGTTCAATTATGGATTTTTCTTCTTTTGTCAATATTAATATTTATCCATGTAAACGTTCCAGACCCAAAGGGTTCCCATGGTTAAGAACAACTTTCGACAGGGTATGAAGTTAGAAGGCATTGATCCCCAGCATCCCTCTATGTATTTCGTCCTGACGGTGGCTGAGGTATGTAGTGGCGGCTTTTCACATCTGACTCTCTAACTGTTATCAATGTGAAGAAAGTCACTCTCTTGAAATGCTTGTCTCTAGGTGTGTGGCTTCAGATTACGCCTTCATTTTGATGGCTATTCTGACTGCCATGACTTCTGGGTCAACGCCAACTGCCCTGATATTCACCCAGCTGGATGGTGTGAAAGCACAGGACACAAGTTATACACACCAAAAGGTGAATTATACATTTGAAATCTGTTTGGGTGAAAAAAATAGGTCATTTAGTTGATACACACACACACAAGTGACCAAATTCTGTATTTAATTGTATTAAAGGGATAGTTTAAATTTTACCCCATGGTTTACTCACACTCAAGCCATTATAAAGCTTGGAGGAGCCAGGATATTTTTTAATATATCTCTGATTGTCATATACACCTAGGAAGACTTGAGAGTGAGTAAATCATGGGCTAATTTACATTTTTGGGTGAACTAGCCCTTTAATATAACAAGTAACTTTTTTGCAGTATCACCTACAGTTGGCTAATAAACTATATTATTTGCCTTAAAAGGTTTCTGTGAATAATATTAATGATATTAATCATAATATCATTAATGATATTTATTGAATATTGCTGTCAGATTGCAGTGATTTTACCATGTCAAAAAAAACCCCTTAAAAGTCCTGTGGGAAAATCCCAAGTGACACTTGTAAAAAAAAAGATAAAAAAAAGATCTATGTTTAAAAGAAGACCTATGATCTCAATTGCTATCTAGTTCCAATCTAGAATCAACAAAGAACCATGTACTAACATACAATTATATAGTAAATTCTCATATGTTATAGTGTGTGTAAAGGTTCTTTAACTTTACTGCCATTCAACACTCTTCCCTTTCAGGGTGTAAAGAAGAAGAGTTTTCTTGGTCCAACTACCTAAAAATCACCAGATCACAAGCCGCACCGAAAGAGTTGTTTTCTGGCTCAGTCAAAGTATGTCATAAAACCGTCGATTGAATCTGTATAGCAATTTCCTACAAAACAAACAATGGTCTGAACAAAGGCCTTGTTTTCTCATTGTGCAGTCTGAGACAGACTGTGGGTTTGAGGTGGGGATGAAGTTGGAGGCTGTCGACCGCATGAATCCCTCTCTCATCTGTGTTGCAACAGTAACAGACAAAGTGGGCAACCGTTTTCTGGTTCATTTTGATAACTGGGATGACACGTATGACTACTGGTGAGTTACAATAACTCTTCAAGTCTTTGGGCCCTATTTTACCGATCTAAGCGCATGGTCTGAAGAGGACGGCACAAGTCCGCTTAAGGCGCGCTCGAATCAACTTTTGCTAGTTTAACGACGCGGGGAAAATGGTCAGTGCTCCCAGGACGTGGTCTAAAAGTGCTCTCTTTTCTCTCAATCAGTAATAGCTGTGTTTTGGGCGTAACGTGCAAAAAACCAATCAGAGTCTCATCTCCCGCAACTGGCAAATCCGCCAGTTGCGCTCACACCATGGCAGATTCGCTATTTACATGGCGGAACATGGCATGAATTTGTAAGCGGAAAGACTGAACATTTCTCTAGCGAGGAAGCGGATCTGCTCATGCACGAGGTTAAAGCGCAAGCAGACCCCCTATGGGACAAAGTGTGTTGTGGACCCGCGTATAGGCTCACATTACTGACGCGCTCTTTAAATGTACATTATGTAATTTTTGGCCACCAGAGGTCACTTAATCAAAATAATAACAAAAGACCTACTTTGATGACGTCAGGAAAGAGCGTGGGCTCACGCGAGTTGTTGTCCCTGTCAATGACAACCAGCCCTCTGAGGAAGAGAGAGAGCGTGAGCGAACCAGCAATACGATGTTCATTGGAACACGCGCCCTCTGTCATTCCTCGCTTATTCTAACTAAGTATTTTGACAATCATGTCTTTTCGTACAGAGAGATATGAATTATCAGACCCAATATTAAATCAATATTCCATCTAGCTAGTTTAAAAAACACGGTCACCTTTCGTTAATAATTATAATGACGTTTATACTATGATATCGAACAAGATAACATTAGTGAACTGCATATGAAGCTACTTTTTACTTTATTATACTATACATGAGAGCTAGTCTGTCTGCGTTTTACACAACATCATCGTTTCACAAAATATACGGATAGATATAGTTAGCTGAATGGGTGCTTAGCTGTTTATTAGAATGCAAGCGAGATCGGCATCTCTCTGTAGATTTAGCTTGTCACGAAGGTCTCTCCATTTTTTAAAATGCAGTCCAAATGTTTACCCGTGTCATGCTTCTTCTCCTGTCCCAAACCCTTCTTCGGTTCAAATTTTTCACCTGTACGTTTGCGCTTTACTGAGCTGGCTCCAGCAGCAGAACGTGCAGGCAAAGCGTAATCGTGGTCCATAACTATATAAAACAGACTAAAATAAATATTACATAAGTCTCGGTCAAGTTTGGTGCAGTTGCAAAATGATACTAGCTACTACTTTTTTTGTTGTTCTTCGTTTTCTTTGCTTTTATTGGCGGTGGTCCGGTGTTCCCCTTGTGTTTGGCGGTTTTTCGCCGGGTTCCGCCGAAAAATAGAGGAGTCAAAGGTTATATGACGCCATAGACGGGCGACGAAACAGAAATAAAGAAACGTCCCTTGTCTTTGAATTAAACTATACATTTCTCTGGATTTGAAAGTTGGTGGAAACTGTCGGGATAATCTAAGTACACATCTAATAGAAATACAGTATATAACATAGATACAGTTATTTTTGCTATTTTTAAAGCAGAAAAAATACATATTGTGCCTTTAAATAACAAAAAGGAATACTGCGCTATTGACTTTAGACCTGGTTTTTGATGGTCAATGGCTCAGTCTATTTCAGTTTCCTTAAAATAGCAACGCGTCAACAATGGGCCCGAACCTCGTTTTCAGACCAGCAGTCTGGCGTATGATTGTATGATTGGGCCCAAGATATGATAGTCCTATGTGAAATGAATAGCTTAGTTATTCAAAATGAAGTTGTAATATTTTAAGTTTCCTCATGTCGTAGGTGTGATGCCCGCAGCCCGTACATTCATCCCACTGGCTGGTGTCATGAGAGAGGCCTCCCCCTGACGCCTCCACAGGGTAACTCACAGAGACATCACACCTATCAATACCCATCACATCCATTACACCCATCATACACATCATATCCATCACACCCATAAATACCCATCATGTCCATCATATCCACCACACCCATCATACCCATCACAACCATCACAGACATCACACCCATCAATACCATCATATCCATCACACCCATCATATCCATCACACCCATCAATACCCATCATATCCATCATACCCATCACACATCCATCACACCCATAAATACCCATCATATCCATCATATCCACCACACCCATGATACCCATCATATCCATCATACCCATCACACCCATCAATACCATCATATCCATCACACCCATCAATACCCATCATATCCATCATACCCATCATATCCATCACACTCAATACCCATCACACCCATAAATACCCATCATGTCCATCATATCCACCACACCCATGATACCATCACAGCCATCATACCCATCATATCCATCATACCCATCACACCCATCATATCCATCACACCCATCACATCCATCACACCTATCATATCTATCAAACCCATCAATACCATCATATCCATCACACCGATCATATCCATCACACCCATCAATGCCCATCATATCCATCATACCCATCAATACCCATCATATCCATCATACCCATCACACATCCATCACACCCATAAATACCCATCATGTCTATCATATCCACCACACCCATGATACCCATCACACCCATCACAGCCATCATACCCATCACACCCATCATATCCATCAAACCCATCATATCCATCATATCCATCACACCCATCATATCCATCACACCCATCAATACCCATCATATCCATCAATACCAACCATCCCCATAATACCCATAACACCCATCAATACACATCATATCCATCATACCCGTAACACCCATCAATACCCATCATATCCATCATACCCATCACACATCCATCACACCCATAAATACCCATCATGTGCATCATATCCACCACACCCATGATACCCATCATATCCATCATACCCATCATACCCATCACACCTATCATATCCATCATATCCATCAATACCCATCATACCCATCAATACCCATCAAATCCATCATATTCATACTGTGTCTGTTTCTGCAGAGATCCATTGTGAGATTTAAATGAATAACTTTACTTTGTTACAAAAAGGCAGAAGATTTTGTATGCTGCATTAATGTCTAGTGTTAGGGTTAGGGATGTACAATTTGTTTCACAATAGTAATGTTTTTACTGTTTGTTTGAAGTATAAGAGACTTCTTTTATAAACATAACAAATCTTACCGACCCCAATCTTTTAACCTGTAATACTCAAGTCTGCCTACTTTTTATATAACACTGGCTCAATGTGTTCTTCTCCCGGCAGATTATCCTGACCCTGACAGGTTCTCGTGGGAGAGATATTTGGAAGAGACGGGGTCAACGGCGGTCGCTCCTGAAGCATTCAAAGTGGTGTGTCACATCTCTCAATCCTTTAAAAGAATATCAAATGATCTTAGGTTTACACCTATGCCAGTCAATATACTGAAATTGAAGAAGAAATCAGGTTTGCCTTTAGTGCTCACTTCTGGGTCGAGATCTTCCTCTCCACTCACCACCGTTGCCAGAATCACTGACTCCGCCTTGCTCCATTTTTTAAGAAGTAAGGTGGGAAATTTGATGTGTCCCATTCCTATCTGTTCGCATTACCTCCTAATTGACCCTTCGCTAAGCCACGCCTGAAAACCGCCACTGGCCAATCATGTCTTAGCAACCGTAACTATGTGCGGGGGGGTCTGGCAAGCTTTCGAACGAGGGAACATGCTGAAGCATTGTGCGTATGGATTGTGCAAATCTGATACCGGTATACTAAAAGTTTGGACGGGGGAGAGGAATTGTTTTCCTTCCAGAAAATCCAAGGGGAGAAATGATTGGCGTGATCTAGCATCTATGTGCGAGACCCATTCTGGTAAATGTCGACATGCTTGGAAATATTGACGGTTCTTTGGTCATAATGATATAACGTAAAATAAGACGATTAAAGAGACAAGACAAAGGCTCACTGACATACTTTAAAATATATTTCAGCATTTTGTTAATCGACGTCCTACTAACGTTACCCCTTAACTTAACCCAATCCGATCGCGGCTCTCCCGGTATTAGTGTTATTCCACAAGATTTATTGATAAGCTGTTTGATTTATAATTATTAGGATTATTTTCACATACCCTGCTGTGTATGAACATAGCTGTTCCTCAATTTGTGTTTCCCATTTGAACGGTCAGCGTATGAGGCGCTGCTGCTTGCGCTGGCACTATAACGTTAGGCTTTAACTTCAATTTTTAAAAAATTATTCTCTAATCTGTTGCATATAATGTCGTGAATATATCCCTCGAATGCATACTGTAGTCCATTTTGTCTTGCTCTCTCAGATATTTCACTTGTTCGCCGAAAATTACTAATTATCTCATTGGGAATGTCTGACACCAGGTGCATCCACACTATAATGGATGGGCCAGCCGCGAAAGCTTGACAGGCGTAACAACAGTAACTAGGGAGGGCGGGGCTTAGCGAAGGGTCAATTGAGATCCCCAACTCTTTGTGTGACCTCAAAGGGTCCTTGCCACTTGGCAAGTAAATTTGAACAAGAAGTTGGGTTGAATTAGAAGGACTCCCGGTGCAAACTCACGCAATCTTGTTCCTCTTCTGCTCTCTGAAGGTCCGTCTTCTCTGAAGCCTCTTTCCAGTCACCACTGGTCCCGACTCAGCTTCTCCCGCCTGTATGACTGCCCCCTTTCCCCGCTCTCCCGATTTCCAAGAAACATCCACACATAAATGCCCCAATAACTGACTTAAAGGGGTCATGAACTGGCTTTTAAAATTTTATTAGATTGTTGTCTGAGGTCAACCGAACAACGTTTGCTTTGTTTTTGCATTCAAAAAAATCAAAATGAATAAGTGATAGGCTATTTTCTACCCTAGTTTTGTTTTACTGCTCTACCCGACAATGTTTTACAGCTGGAACGTCATCAGCTGGAACGTCATTAAAAATAGTGCATGCTAATTTCCTATTGGAATCCAGAGGAAGCTTATGCAGCGACTGTCTTCTTCCACGACCAGGCGCTGCACAATATTTTGTATTGCTCGGTAGCTCACTCCGGTTTGTCATCACGAGGTAGGCATCTATGTTATTTAGCTATGCATGTAATGCGCGAATCGGTGGGCGGGCTAAACCGGCTTTGACACCTCTTAGGTGTCAAAATCTCAAGGAAAATTTGAGTTCTCAGTTCATCACCCCTTTAAAGTGGGCCAGTTTGTCCCCCAAATTAGCAGATATCTAAGGTGCGGGCTAACTGTAACCTCCACACTATGCTTTTGCCCCCAAAATTGAATAACAGCCAACATTAAGGGATAATTCACCACATCCCCAAGCACACACCGCACCTTAACCATGCAGCTCTTATCCAATGCCTTCGGTTGTATCAGGCTTTGATGGGTGAAGGTTTGGTTGCATCATGAATCCAACAAAGCCAGATGGGTATCCCCCTTAATACTCACAGGTATTTGGTACAACCTAGCTTGATCTGGGGCAGCCTGTGGGGTGTCCGGAACCCGGATCAGTGTCCCGACCTCCATCATCGGACAACGATCTACAAGTCTCCTAGACTTCCCCACTGCCCTAGTGGCAGGAAGTGGTCAAGGAATTGGGTTGGCGAGAGCGGAGGAACCGGAGCTGAGGCTGGACTCAATCCAGCCCCTCTTGGCAGTGCTCTAGGCCAGTCAATAGTTAGAGTGCTGGCCCACTCTTCCATTTGGGCTGACCACGAGATGGGAACTGCCCTGGTTCTTGGTCTGGAACCGGCCTATATGGAGAGGGAGAGAGACACCTGAGTGGGCAGGGCCAGAACAATAATAATAATAATTAATTACATTTATATAGCGCTTTTCTCTGCAATCAAAGCGCTTTACATAGAGAGGGGAATCTCCTCAACCACCACCAGTGTGCAGCATCCACTTGGATGATGCGACGGCAGCCATAGTGCGCCAGAACGCTCACCACACACCAGCTTACTGGTGGAGAGGAGACAGTGTTGAAGCCAATTGGTATATATATGGGGATGATTAGGAGGTCATGATGGACAGAGGCCAAGGGGCAAATTTGGCCAGGATGCCGGGGTTACACCCCTACTCTTTCGAAAGACATCCTGGGATTTTTAATGACCACAGAGAGTCAGGGCCTAGGTTTAACGTCTCACAACAGAACAGAACAGATGGTGTTTCCACGGCTCGAACCTCCCGGTCCATCCAGCTCCAGAACAACTCACAGGACCTAGTCATCCCTCATGTCCTGCAGCTCCTGATGATGTTCTTGATGCAGTCCCACGAGCGACTGAATGACCTCTGCAAATGGCTAAACTGACGGGGATTGCATGATAGCGGTGGTGGATTTTCTTTCTCCTGGGTTTCGGCACCAGTGTGATGATTTTATTGTGAGGAGGGAAAGAGATTGGGTCACCTGACTGAGACTTGTGTGATCTATTAAAGTAATTCAAAGAAATCACAAACAAAATGTTGCGCTCTTCGCAAATAAAAATAAATAAACTCTTTCACTGCAGCACTTGGCTTTCCAGTCACTCAGTTCTCAGACATGCACAAAGTCCCAGTTCAGTCTCCATTTCCTGGTGTCATCCTGTGTCTCCATGCCAATTACTGAAACAAGATCATTGCATTTGACCTACTTACGCACCGCTCGTCTTCAGCCTCTCTATCTCCTTGCTGAACCACGCCCCCCTTACCACAGTGAACCTCCAGGAATATATTCAAATGATTAAAAAAAAAAAAAAAACACTGTGTCAGGACCCTTTTAATTGTTAGGTTAGTAAGACTTGATGAAATCAAAAAAAATCTGATTGAAACTATTGTATTCTGTTACAAAATATACTGATAACCGTATTTAAACCATTTCATTAAAGCCAGGCTTAGGATTGCATTGGAAAGCTGACTCCTCTTGTTTGTTTGCGTAGCGTCCTTCCCACAGCTTCCAGTTGCAGATGAAGCTGGAGGCGGTGGATAAGAGGTGTCCGGGTCTGATCCGCGTGGCTACGGTGGAGGAAGTGGACACTTACAGAATAAAGGTGTGTGAGAAGCCGGCAGCTTACAGCTATGCTGCTGTAATCAAATAAATAAAGTTAATCGAGGACATTATCGTTTTTTCATTTAATGTCTCATAAAAACTCAGAAGAAACACACACTCCCGTTGAGAAGTTTGGGGTCTGTAAGATTTTTTACGATTGTAAAAGAAGTCTTTTTGCTCATCAAAGCAGTCATCAAATTATTTGATCAGAAATACCGTAAAAAAGTTAAAGATTATTACAATTAAAATAACACTTTTCTATGTGAATACTGTATATAGTATAATGTAATGTATTCCTGTGATCAAACTGTGTTTTCAGCATCATTACTCCAGTCTTCAGTGTCACATGATCCTTCAGAAATCATTCAAACATGATGATCAGGGCCCGTATTCACAAAGAATTTTATCTTACCACTAGGAGTACTCCTAAATCACACTAAAATATTTTAGCTAGGAGTTTTCTCTTAAAAGTTATTCACAACGCCTTTCAGACCTACTCTTAGTAAGGAAAAATTACAACTCCTAAACTAAGAGTGAGTCTTCGTTGCTATGGATGATGTCTATTCTCATGCACAAGCTTCCTCGCAATGATCACATTGATTGGTTGTTAGATGACAGGGCCATCATGCAGAACATAACACTGCAACAAATCATGGAATTACGACATCTAAATATGTCTGTATCCTACACAAAATAATAATAAGAAAAAAAGTAATGTCATGGAAATGCATAGGCTATATAATGACATGTTTGTGCAGGCCCCAGTGAAGTGTAATTGTAAAAAGGCAGAGAGAGAAAAGTCATGAATGAAATTATTCAAGATAGCCTAAGGGCAAGCAGTGTTCACACGTCGCGTCTTTTGCACGCTCAAATTCGTTATTTTAAATGTAGGCGAACGGTGTGCGTGCCCGTTTTTTCCAAGCGCGTCCGTATGGAGCGCACCGTATGGAGCGCACAGTAGGTCACGTGACAAGAACCAACCAGAGCGCAACCGCCCTAGCGCTTTGGAAAAAGGCGCCTTGCGTTTTGGGCGCTATATGTGAATGGTGCCTACTACCCTAAAGAAAACCTCCACTTGCCTAATAATGAAAAAACGACACTTGCATTAACACTTGCTTGGTTAACTGACATTCTATTAGCCTAACTAGACTACTTAAAGCAAGGAAATGTTGCTCCTATTGAAGTAATGTAGCTAATAGTTGAATAACGGTGGATTATGAACTCGCCAAAATTGAAAAGAAAGCCCAACTGGACGACGCAGGATCAGTTACTGCTGCTGACCCAGTTGGTGCTAGAAAAAAAAGAAGAAGAAAAAACATAATAAAAGTGAAATTCGGCACTGGGATATCAAGCAAAACTAAGCGTGAAATGGGAGAGTATTTGTTTGCAGATCAATGCAGCATTCCCGCTTGTTTCGCGGACCCTGGACGACTGCGAGAGGTGATGGTGTGTGCTACCCTTTGTGAATAGGTCTTAGTGAGTTAGGAGTCCTCTCGACTTCTTTTAAGCTGTCCCAGACTTAGGTGCTACTTTTAGGGCTAAAATGCTTCGTGAATTATTACAGCCGACTGACAGCTAAATGTACGTTCTGCACCTGCGTTTAATAAGCCAAATGTCTATTTCTGCAGATATATTAGTCTATATTCGTCATTCAAAAAGGAAAACCGACGCTGCCGGCTGCAGATACACTCGACATAACGTAGACAAAGCCGCGCATCCTTACCGTTTTGAATATCATCCTGCTAAACACTTTCTTTAAATAAGATTATTTTCATCCTACTCAAAGAAACGACGTGAAGTTGATAATAGTCTGGCTTGACTTACTGATGCATAAACAGTATCGAACGATTTTGAGAGAAAGATTAACTTACTGTCTTCTGCCCGTTTGGACCATACAAAACTTCTGGGAGTAGAGTCGGCGCATTTCCAGAGAAAATAAAATGAACCCATTGTTTCTTCAGAGGCTCGGATGAAGGAACTAAAAAATACTTTTGTGTTCATTTGTACATCCGAACACTGAGCAACTGCCATGCTTCGCTCGTTTGCAATCCATGATATTTCTCGAGGAAAAACTCAAATCTCAAAGCTATTTCTCTAGGAAAAAATAAAATCCTGTTCCTGTTCCTAGCTCGTTTTCTCATCGTCGGGGCAAATTCTCTGGGCGGGCAAAGCAGAGAAAGAAAGGGGAGTAACCTTTCCCCTATATGACGTTATATAGGGGGAGATTCTGAGATGCAGACAGATGCAGAGAAGAGAAAAATAGCCAAAGCTAGACAGCTAGAAAAGCTAGAAAATTCTAGACACGAGGGGACCAAATACAGTCTAGGGGAACTCATATTAATGTTAAAAAACCTCAGAAAATGAAAATTTCATGTCAGGGGACCTTTAAAAGAGTAAATAACTTTCGCTGAAGCATTGTCAATCCATGAACCAACAAATTGTAACATTTGTGCTAACAGAGCATGTGATGCCGCTGAATCACACTGCAGAATATTTTTATTATTACCTTGTTTTACATCAGAAATATTACACATTCTCTACACAAGATTTTGAGAGGCAAAATTGAGTAGGACATATTTCCAGAGATTATGCACCTTTTTTTCCATGGGGCTTTGCGCAAATTATGTGTGTAGCTTCCATTAAACAGTAAACAACTAGTGAAAGCTTCACTCTGTGAACGCTGTAAGCTTTTTTTTTTTTTACTGGGTACAATGATACTACATTATTCTTACTTTCGAACATTAAAAGGACATGTAAACAGTAAAAGCAATTACCAATTACTTCCACAGACCATGAGTAACCCCTGAATGTTTCTGCAGCAATAATTACTGTTGCGTAAATAGGGCTATCACTGTAGTAATGTCTCTTTTATGTAACATGTTGACTTAATCATAAATGCTTATTAACTGGAACATTGATTGATAATATTTCAAAGTGTTTTCCGTCATTTTGACAGATTTACCTCTTTAACATTGTTTCCTCTAGAAACATTCCAGTAAACATTGCTAAAAGGGATTAGATATGAAAATGGCCAACATTTTAAAGCATTCAAGTGAAAACAAACCTGAAAAGAGACGTGAGGATTTGGAAAACGAGAGATTCTTAGTGCATTCTAGTGAATTATTCGTGGGATATCATAAATAAAATCTGGAGAGCAGACCACAAATGTTGTATTTTATCATACTGCTATACAGCAAAGGGGAAATCAGGAGAAAATAAAAAAAAAACGACTAAAAAGAGCTCTGCCTCAGATATTTTTGTTATACCGTGTCACATTAAAACACCATGCGTTAGTTATCTGAACATGAGAACATGAATGAAAGTTTACAGTTCATTCAGTCAAACGGACAGATAAGGCACAACCTTATGATGTCAAATGATTTGTTTTAGTCTTTTTGTGTGGGACTTCCTCAAACCGACTTTAAGACTGCAATAGTGAAAAGGATATTTTAAGCTTGTTTCTCTTACCAAACTGACAAATTTCACTACATTCTGTACATTCTTTAAAATCTACATAACAGGAAAACCAGACAAAATTATTAATTAAAAAAAATATTTATATTTATTATCAATTATGTATAAATATATGCATGCAAATGTGTGTATTTATATATACAAAATAATTATACACAGTACACACACATATATTATGTAAACACAAACTTTTATTTTGGATGCGCTTCATCGCAATTAATCGTTGCCCAGCTTTTTTTGTTATGCAGTCAGAAGACTTACTGACTCACTGGTCAGAACCACATGATAAACGGCAATTACACAGTTACACTCTACCTTTATTAGTTTGACATTAACATGAATAGAAAAAAACACATCCAGCAAAAACATCCAAAGAAAAGCAGGCTCACAGAATCACCCTTAATGAGACAAAAATGTTATCAGTGCATTTCAGTGGTGCATGGATGAATGTGGTAGAGTGATGTCCTCTTGAAAGTGTTAGCCTCATCTGTTGTCCTAAGATTCATTTTGATGGTTGGAGCCACTTGTATGATGAGTGGATGGACTCAGACCATCCAGACGTCCACCCTGCTGGCTGGTGTGAAGGCACAGGACACCCCCTCAAACCTCCACCCTGCCAACCCATCACCCAGAAACCTGGTGAGATTCCTCCAGATCAATCTCTTTCCTCATCCATCTGACTCGTATGTGCTCATGTACCAAATACTCTGTCAATCCAGAGTAATATGTGTCTTTTAGGTCCCAGGGAGACTCTGACAGCCCGACAGCCCAACTTCTCCTTGTCTTATAAAAGTCTGCCTCAGCCACGCAACCCCTCCAAATACAGCTTCCACCACAGGTCATTCCTTCATGAGCCCTTACAGTGCAAAATACTCAAACTGTGCAGTTTGTGTTTTGTCTTCTGATTCAAGGAGTAGTTCACTTCAGGATTTAAAAAATTTGCTGATAGTTTACTCTCCTCCACATCATCCAAGATGTTCATGTCTTTCTTTCTTCAATCGAAAAGAAATTAATGTTTTAGAGGAAACATTCCAGGATTTTTCTCCATATACTGACTTAAAATGGTGTCCAACTGTCTGAAGGTCTAAATGTGAGTTTCAGTGCAGCTTTAAAGTCTCAACACGATCCCAGATGTGGAATAAGAGTCTTATCTAGTGAAACCATCACTCATTTTCTGTAAAAAAAATAAACATTTATATACTTTTTATCGTCTTGCATGTCCACGACTTTTACACGACGCATTACATAATCACGTTGAATGGTCAGGTGTGTTCTGGTTGAAAAATGTAGGGTAGGGCGAATCTCATTTTCTCCTCCAACTTCAAAATCGTCCAACATTGTTGTTTTACTTTTTTTTTTAGTAAAGGCTGTTTGACTTCAAAAAAGTCAAAAAGACAAAAAGTCTTTGCACGTTGGCTTTGTAAACACTAGGCTTGTACTTCTGTGACCTTTCAGCTTAATTATGTAATGTGTGGACCATGACAGAGCTAGTGCAAGACGAGCATTTGTGGTTAAATCTATATATATATATATATATATATATATATATATATATATATATTTTTTTTTTTTTTGTTGTTGTTGTTGTTTTTTTTTTTGAAAATGAGCGATGGTTTTACTAGATAAGACTCTTATTCCTCGTCTGGGATCGTGTCGAGACTTTGAAACTGCACTGAAACTGACATTTGGACCTTCAACCTGTTGGACCCCATTGAAGTCACTATATTGAGAAAAATCCTGGAATGTTTCCTCAAAAAACTTAATTTCTTTTCAACTGAAGAAAGAAATAAATGAATATCTTGGATGACCTGGGGGTGAGTAAATAATCAGCAAAAGTTTTTTCAAAAGTAAACTACTCCTTTAAATTGAGAGTTGAGAGTTGAGAGACACTTTTAAAAACAAATTACTGCAGATTTGAGATCAGGCCCGTTGTTTGTCAAACAGAAAGTGCCCTACTCCGGGATGTGACGGGTCAGGTCATGTGACCGGGCGTTTTACGGCGCATCACTGTTTATCTGGCTGTCCGTTGGCTGAGAGGAACCAGGGCCGGCTCAAGGCGGATCTCTCTGATACAGAAGGATCCAGGCGTAACCTGCTGGTCTTCGGCCAGAGAGCTAAAAAGTCACGATATCACGGCAGGCAAGACAATTTTCACTTTTGTTGTTTTAATCAATTATATCACTGCAAAAAACCTGCTTAGTATTGTAACAAAGTTAAAGCTCAGGGAAGAAGGAGTCGGGAACCGGCGAACGTTCAACGGAACTTTAAAATCAAAATAAACAAACAACAAAACGAAAGTAAAGCAACAGCCCATCAAAGACGACTGCCGCACATAATCATTATAAAAGCACAACATAAACAGTCCAGACCTGTTCCTCTTTCATCCTTCACTGTCGTCACTCCTCCTTTGATCATTATGAGCTCCTCCGTGAGACTCACTCCGTTCCCACGGCTCTCGGCCTCTCCCTGCTTGCCACAAGTATTTTTGTCTTGTTTCCAGTCCAAATATGTAAAAGTAAATAAGTAAAATGACAAGATATTATGACTTGTTTTCTAAAAAAAAATTACAATAATAATTAAGTGAGTTTCTGTTTAAAACAAGAAAACCTATCTGACAATAGGTTAAGAAAAATAATACCTTAATTCAAACAGAAATACATTTTTTTTGGTACCTTATTGGGAAATAATTTTGCTTGTTTTCACTTCATTGACATAACAAGACACAATATCTAAAGAATTTTTAGATATTTGGACTGGAAACAAGACAAACATGCTAAGTAAGAAAAGCATTTTTTGCAGTGAATTTCATATTTGTAAAATTAACAATATTGCGGTTATGTAAACATTAAATTAATAGTCACCTTTCTTTGCTCGCAGGATCGGCCGCCCCCCTAAATATCGTAAAAGTCAGCAAAGAAATTGTCAGAGTGAGTTTTTCTTTCCTACATTTTCTATATTTAATTTTTTTTTATCAGTTACTGTGTTTAAATGCACAAGTATATTTTTAATAATGGTAGTCATATTCCGATAATGTGTGTACACAATATTGTGAAAAGTATTGGGGCACCCCTCCAAATCATTGAATCCAGGTGTTCCAATCACCAAGGCATGCAGACGCTTCTACAAACATTTGTGAAAGAATGTGTCCCTCTCCGGAGCTGTGTGAACTCAAGCATGGTACTGTGATAGGTTGCCACCTGTGCAAGAAGTACAATCGTGAAAGTTTTTCACTAATAAATATTCCATGGTCAACTGTTAGTGGTATTATAACAGTGGAAGCAATTGGGAACAACAGCAACTTCACCACAAAGTGGCAGGCTACGTAAAATCACAGAGTGGGGTCAGCACATGCTGAGGCACACAGTCCGCAGAAGTCGCCAACTTTCTGCAGAGTCAATAGCTACAGACCTCTAAACTTCATATGGCCTTCAGATCAACTCAAAAACAGTGCGTAGAGCTTCATGGAATTGGTTTCTATGGCCAAGCAGCTGCAGCCAGGCCTTACATCACCAAGTGCAATGCAAATTGGTGTAGTGGGATGCAGTGGTGTAAAGCGTGGGATGCAGTGGTGTAAAATGTGGGATGGTGCAAAGCATGGGATGCAGTGGAGCAAAGCGTGGGATGCAGTAGTGCAAAGCATTGGATGCAGTGGTGTAAAGCAGTGGGATGCAGTGGAGTAAAGCATGGGATGCGGTGGTATAAAGCGTGGGATGTAGTGGTGAAAAGCATGGGATGCAGTGGTGTAAAGCAGTGGGATGCAGTGGAGTAAAGCGTGGGATGCGGTGGTGTAAAGCATGGGATGCAGTGGAGTAAAGTGTGGGATGAAGTGGTGTAAAGCCTGGGATGCAGTGGAGTAAAGCGTGGGATGCAGTGGGGTAAAGCGTGGGATGCACTGGGGTACAGCGTGGGATGCCGTGATGTAAAGCAGTGGGATGCAGTGGTGTAAAGCATGGGATGCAGTGGAGTAAAGCATGGGATGCAGTGGGGTAAAGCGTGGGTTGCAGTGGGGTAAAGCGTGGTATGCAGTTGTGTAAAGCAGTGGGGTGCAGTGGGGTAAAGCAGTGGTGTAAACATGGGATACAGTGGTGTAAAGCAGTGGGATGCAGTGGGGGTAAAGCATGGGATGCAGTGGTGTAAAGTGTGGGATGCAGTGGAGTAAAGTGCATCAAACTGCTTTACTCCACTGCATCCCATGTTTGTTTTCCCCATGTTTTACACTGCTGCATCCCACTGCATTACATTAGTGGGATGCAGTGGTGTAGAACATGGGAAAAACAAGCGTGGGATGCAGTATTGTAAATTGTGGAGTGCAGTGGAGTAAAGCATGGGATGCGGTAGTGTAAAGCATGGGATGCAGTGGTGTAAAGCATCCGATGCAGTGGTGTAAAGCATGGGATGCAGTAGGGTAAAGCATGGGATGTAGTGGTGTAAAGCGTGGGATGTAGTGGTGAAAAGCATGGGATGCAGTGGTGTAAAGCATGGGATGCAGTGGTGTAAATCATGGGATGCAGTGGAGTAAAGCATCGGATGCAGTGATGTAAAGCGTGGGATGTAGTCTTGTAAAGTATGGGATGTAGTGGTGAAAAGCATGGGATGCAGTGGTGTAAAGCATGGGATGCAGTGGTGTAAAGCATGGGATGCAGTGGAGTAAAGCATCGGATGCAGTGAAGTAAAGCGTGGGATGTAGTCGTGTAAATTATGGGATGCAGTGGAGTAAAGCATGGGATGCAGTGGTGTAAAGCATGGGATGCAGTGGAGTAAAGCATCGGATGCAGTGGTGTAAAGCGTGGGATGTAGTGGCGTAAAGCATGGGATGCAGTGCTCTAAAGCGTGGGATGCCATGGTGTAAAGTGTGGGATGCTGTGGAGTAAAGCATCGGATGCAGTGGTGTAAAGCAGTGGGATGCAATGGTCTAAAGCAGCCACCGCTGGACTTTAGAGCACTGATACATGTTTTCTGGAGTGACAAATCACGTTTATCTGTCTGGCAATCCGATGGACGAGTCTGGGTTTGGCATTTGCCAGGATGAATGGTACTTGCCTGACAGCATTGTGCCAGGTGTGAAGATTGGTGGAGGGGGGATTATGGTGTGGGGTTGTTTTTCAGGGGTTGGGCTTGGCCCCTCAGCTCCAGTGAAAGGAGCTCTTAATGCTTCAGCATACCAAGACATTTTGGACAATTTCATGCTGGGAACAGTTTGGGGATCTTCCTGTTCCAGGAAAAATGTAATTTGCTGCAGTAGGAAAAGCCACTGTACAGTATATAATAAATGACTTGCGCCTCAGAGTTTGCGGACAAAACGCAATAATCACGGTCATGTTACATTGCTTTCAGATGCAGAACAGCTATGGGAGGTAATTATACCAAACCACTTTGAGGAAGGGATTTCAGAATGACCAAATCAACATTTTAGATGCTGCGCAACAAGATTGGTCTGCTGGTTTGGCCACTTATGCTATCCCGTCGTGCAAAGTCACACCACTTTCTTGATGTGAATCGAGGAATTTATTCAGTAAATGTGTTTCCATCATAGTTTATGTTCATGTTTTCTTATCAGATAAAACATTCTGAATTGATGACGTGATTCTGAAATGATGTCACTACATGCACTCCTCTCCGCGGCACTGGTAAACGCGTCCTCCAGCTGAGCGCGGTCGGCAGCGCGCTCATTTGTTTTGGGGGCGTGGCTTTGTAAGGATCCCAGACGGGAGGGGGTAGGAGTGAATGAAATAATGAGCTGTGTTTATTGCAGCACTGAGAGGACTACAGACACTTTATTTGTATACTTTCTTTATCAGAGTACTTACATTTATATTATGTATTGGTACAAATTTGGGAAAAAAGTTTTTTAGAACATTAGTGACCCCTAGTGACCTGTTCGTTCTGTTCTTTTGTGTTCTACTAAAAACTATATAAAACTATAAAAAAATAAATGTTGAAAAAAAAAAGATTAAAAATGACCTCTCGCCAGAATATGGGCCTTAAATGGTCATGTAGATGTAAATGTGGTGATTGTGTCTGGTTTCAGGTATGACGGCGGAAGGGATGTACCCTTCTCTCTTCATGACGGCATTTACTGCCAATTCTGACCGAACGCTGTCTCTCTGCTGGGAGCAGCACTGTAAACTACTGCCCGGGGTTGCCGGAGTTCATGCCAATCAAGTAGCTTCCTGGAATATAGATGAGGTAATACTCACTTCAGTCAACTGTGTGGATATCCCTTGGTTTACAAGTTAAATTAATGGGTGTGTTTTAGAGTACAAGATAACGTCCAGTTATTATTATACTGTATATCACTAAATCACTTATATGTTTATAATACTTTTATTTTGATAACAATTTGGTTCATTAGTTAACATTAGTTAACTTCATTAGTTAACATGAACAATAATGAACTGACCAATTATTAATAATTATCCATGTTAATTTCAACATTTACTAACACTTTATTAAAATCTTGTTAACATTAATGCACTGTGAACTAACATGAACAAACAATGAACAGCTTTATTTTTATTAACTAACATTAAAAAAGAAATACACTAAATGCATTGCTCTTGGTTAGTTCATGTTAGTTAACACATTAATGTTAACTAATGAAACTTATTGTAAAGTGTTTCCTATATTTTACATTGAAAAATAAAACATTGAACAAAACATGCAATACGATAGGCTGAAATCTCAAGAATACAGCTGCACACTTCTGAAATTCTGGATATTAAAATTATGTCTGGATGTAGCAAACAACAGCCGCTGCAATGATGGCTCTATTCATTTATATCTCTGTTTGATTTCCAGGTCTTTGGATTTGTTAATAATCTTATTGGTTGTGAGGAGCAGGCCCAAATTTTCAAAGATGAAGTAAGTAAATTTCTATTAATATTGAAATAGGGTTAGCTCAACGCCCCCCTGTGAACACAACACATTGAACACATTTACATAAAATGTGTGTTCAATTCACATGTGGAAATAAAAAAAATGGTGATCAGTAATATTGCCAACATTTATCTCACAAGAATTATTTTAAATAATCATATCATTATTCTAACCAAATACATTAATTGTCTTCTTAGCTGAATTATATCATGTAAATTGAACTTATTTTAAAGTTGAAAACATACCGTGAATGTCATTAAAGCCTATAAATACTAAATTCATTACGAAAAGTCTATGATATTGTTCTGGATTTAATTTACTTGGAATGTTAAATTATATTACTAAACAATAATTTAATATATGGTTGGCTCCCTTTCAAAAGATACTCTCAATGCAGCGCCTTGTTCTTTGGGAAAACATCTTTGTTTGACTGATTGTAAAGTATGTGTGGCAAACAGACCAAGAACTTGGCTTTAAATTATGTTTCACTAAACATAGTTCAGGAGGAGCACGTTCAAATAATCAATCCAATTAATTTGTTATCAACAATCATCATGACTATCGCATCAGCATGAGAGGAAGCATATATAAAGGCACTCGGCTTGCTCCTTCCACAGCTAATACGGGGGGGGTACTCTGGGTTCGGGCAAATACCGAGCCCAGAGCCCTCTCCTCGAACAGCAAAACAAATATGCCCTAACCAAACCCTCACCCTAACCCTATAACCATTTATTCTATCTGACTTATTTGTAAGTGTGAACTCGTGAAATAACCTTGTCACTGGAATGCGCGCTTGTGAGAGGCTATAAATAGATGTGTAACATGTGCGCCTTCAGGTTTCTTTGTCTTCTGAGACCACATTGAGAGTGAGTGTGTGTGTGCGTGCATGTGCAAGCTGTTCTATATTAAAGTGCTTCGGACTCGTTTCACATATCTTCAAAGACAAGCCCTCACACTAAGATAGTAAGGCTCGTAAAGTCGATCTGGCTGAGGAGTGAGAGACGCTCCTTTCCTTTTCGCTCCCGCTGTCTCTAGATCGCTTCTTCGGATCGGGCAGAGGACTCTGTATCTCTTGTTTCTGTTGAAATGTGTTTTGACACGCTGCCTGCAGAGCGCTCCTAGCCCACTATGATTAAAAGAAGAGCTACTTGAGGTGCTGACTCGTCAGTGACCAGATTACACAGGAACAAGAGACCTCAAGTCCACAATGCTAGAGGACAGATTTCTGTGGTGGGGCCTGAGCGACAGTCTCTTCCCGTCTATGAAGACCTCCATGACACATCAACTCGTTCATGGGGGAAACCATATACATCACATGTCTTTGTGCACTTGACATCTATCCAGTCGACTATAGTGGGTATGAGCACGTGGTTATACAATGATGCGTCAGGTTGAAGAGACCATCTCTCCCCTGGGAGCGCATCCTCATTTAAAAAGCCTACGCTTCCCATCAAGCTGTGCAGAACAACATCCACGCTGGTGGGGAAAGTGTTTCAATCTGGGTCAGGCTGGTGCTGCGCTGCACATCATGGTGGTGTTACAGGAATGCAATCGGCTGATCTATGTCAGCTTTCGTCTCCGCAGACAGGCATCTGTGGAGGAACCTTACGGGCATCAGAGATAAATAAGGATTACACACTGCAGACTTTGTTCCCTTTTCTGTGTGGCTCAGTCCATGGTTCCTCACCTTGGGTCCCACTCTAGGTGCATGTTGTCGTCGCAAGATAGCCAAACAGATTTGGGAAAGATTTTAGGAAGTAGAGGTGGACCTCTTTGTCTCTCAAAAGACAGCGCAATGCCCCCTCTCCTGCTCTCTGAGTCACATTAACCCCCTGGGCCTGGATGACATGGGTTTCCACCAATCGCTCTGCTCCCTGCTCTGAATCCTGGCCAAGGTCCGTCAACAAGGGTCTTGCCTCTTGTAGTCAGTTTACTTTTGCCCATTCAAGGACACTAAAGCCTAGTTCACACTACATGATTTTAAAACATCGGGCTGAACTGTGCGGTTCACACTACATGACTTGCTCTCTGTGAAATCAGGAGTGTTCAAGTTGTTGAGCTGTTCACACCACACAACACAACGTGATTGCTCCACAACACTAGGTAACTCACTACACGAGCTGACAACAATTCTGTCACCCAACGATTCTATCTTGTCTACAAACCACGTTTTGTCACGAAAAATCACGCGATAAGATGAACGGGAAATGACGCAAAACAGCAAGTTTTTCAATACCCAGCAAAGAAGACGAAGAACCCAACACGTGAATATGGACGTCAGACAGAAACTAGTGCTTCAAACTGTTCGCGCAATGATTTGCTCTAAGAAAAAAATGCAAAAAAAGAAAAAATAAAGATTTACCTGGTGACCTCAAACCATGCCTTGCTCTGATTGGCTGGAGCTCATAACATCACTGAGGTTGAGTCGAGTGACAGCTCTGGATAACTACCATGCTAGATATTTTTCTGGGCTCGGTGATGCGTCTGCGAGCGTCTTGGATGCGTTGTTGGCTCTTTCATACTAACAGATTGGCAAGCGTTCATCGTCCGCTAATCCCCCACGATTTGCATGCGATAATACACTGACCTTTCGGCGAGCTCAGCGATTTGCAAATCGGGCTTAAAATCCTGTAGTGTGAACTTTACTCTGTTGAGATTTTTGGATCACTCATAAGGTGTGGTTATGAGTACATCAGATGACCACTTTCCCCCCTCTCACTTTGAGGCACCAGTCACCAGTCTTTTACCTTGGCAGTGTGAGAACACTCCCAACTGGAGGCCGTTCAATCCTTTAGGATTAAAGTAAAGTGGAGGGAGTTGGTCTGATTTTTGTGAAAGTGGTGAGATTGCTAACTTGTAGATCCTTCCACAAGGAAGACACGGGTGTAATAACATAAATTTTGCTAACAAAAGATAAACAAGAATAAACTAACACAACTACTAAATTAATACCATGAATGATAAAGGAATAAAGTGCATAAGATGCATAAAATAGAAGTGATTAAGTTGCCTGTGGCTATGGAAGAGCTATGGAAGAAATACAATACAAGTGACTGTGGCTATGGAAGAGTTACATTAACTTATGTAAAGATAAACTGTTGTTTCTCTGAAACTAATAAGGTGAAGAACCTTATTGTGTTTTAAACAAACAAATAAATTAATTTTTATTTGTTATTAACTGTCATCAGCTATACTACCTCTGATGTAACTTGTGAAGTCATATACTGGTAATATACAGCAATGAAGGATCCTTGAAGTGAAGGTTTGCTCTTCGGAGCTTAAATCAAATGTCTGTTTGTCTTTGCCTCTCTGGGCCAGTCATTCAGATATTGGTCAAACCACCTTTGTCGCTTTGGCATGGATAGTCGGGACATGCTGTAGCCGTTACGGCCTCGCTGGAAGAGGACTCTGAGTGTAGCGTTTGGTAGTGTCTCTTTCCTCACAGGCTGGAGGCTCAGAATGTTGCTGCCTCGTAAACTGTAGACTCAGATCATGTAATCTGTTGTTGTGTCTCTGGACGAATCAGAGGCTCAAAACAATGGTACAGTCTATCTGTTATGTCTCACCTTCTGGGAAACATGAATCTGTTGCAGCCTTCTCTGTAAAAGGCCGGGACTCAGAACTTGGTTGATCTGTGTCTGCCTATCCTTACTGGACAGACGGTATATCTGTTATGTCTCAGCTTCGTAGGAGTGTCTGTTGAAGGAGTGACCTTTATCCTTTTCCGATGAGGAGGAGTAATTTGGCACTTCTCCATTCCTGTGCAGTGATTGGCTCGCTGGCATCAGAGGCGACACACACAATGTGGCCCACCCTTCTTTTCCCTGTGAACTCATTTGCATAAACCCCATAGTTGGACTTTTTAAGTCCCTGTTTACTCGGGACCGCTTGTGGGTGAAAACGTAAAAATATTTTATTGGATGTGCCTTTCCTTTACACAGCGACAACGTTTTTGGGGCTTAAAAACGCAAAAAAGTGAAACCACCCTCCAGAGTGGAAATCTTAAAAAACGCTCCACCGTCGCATTCCCGTGTAAAGGGTAAAAACGCAAAAGTCTGCTTGACAGTGAAGGTTGTACACAGGAGCGCGGACATGGTGTTGTTGTGTGGCAGTACTCCACGTTGCCACCTAGCTGCCTGGAGTGCATACTACATTGCATTTCACACACTTTTACGTCACCATATGCACGCGGATTTCCAACCCAAAATGCTCGTCTAAACACAGAATAAAAAGTGATAAAACAATACCACTTTTGCGTTTTCTCTTCAGAATCGTTTCCGTGTAAACATAGCCTAAAAGTGTCTTTGAAATTTACCATTGCATTTCAAACTTGCATTTCAGACTTGCAAACTTATTGCTTAAAGAAGGGAGAAAGAGGTAAAAATTTGCCGTTGTATTAGAAACACTCATGCATTGACCAGTTTTCTGTAATTTAATGACAAGGTAATTAAACACAAAATATATAAACATAAATGTAGATTAAATTTGAAAAAATGAAAAACGTAAAGCTTGATGTACGATGATAAAGGGATAGTTGAAAATGCTTCTGTCTTTACTCACACTCATGTCGTTCAAGAATTGACACCCTTTAAGTGAAAATCAAGCTTTTAATGTTGTTTATTATGTGTCTATGTGGTTTTTTTAATACGCTTTAAGACAAACCATGTGTAAATTCATAAGTCGACAGCATTGCTGAGTATTTTCTCTTTAACACTGCAGTGAACCAAAGACAGTCTCAAAAACACGGTTTGAAATCGCTGGTGTTTCTGACGTCACAAACGACCTTGTAACCAATCAGATCAACGTGTGATCGTCAATGATCTCTGAGCTGAGTGAGTGAGTGGAAGCGGGGCTCATCTGCATATTCATAGAGCCGTGTATACTAAATGAGACAAAGATGTTGACTTACAAGATATTGTAAGGCTTGAAGAATTTCTTCTCACTTATCTACTCACTTATTTTGTTTATAACCTCGCTGTTGAAAACTATTATAACTCAAACTTTCATGGAAAGTGTTTTAAAATAAAGGCTGAAAGAGTTTGTATTTAGGCTTTAAAATTCATAAAAGTTTTTCATTTGTGAAGATTATCACAATAGACAAAACATGTAAGAATCATAAGATTTTTGTTTGTTCACAGAACTTATTTTTTTTCAATAAACCAATGGGAAAATGAAATCCTACTGGTTTTTTGTCAAGGGAACCAGGGCGAAGCAGACATTCGGGTTGGCCTACAAACACACATCTTCATCACCTCAGCACTTGTTTGCTCAGCGGAAGCTCAACCGTAGATGCTTGATGAAAACCCTCATTGGTTTTTGCAGAAGCGTGACGTGCACACCTCGTCGATTCACCAACAAACATGCAAGCTTCAGTTTACCAAATTTGTACATTCGCTGATCAATGTTTATTATAGAACAGAATAGAATTTATAAAATAATTTAGATGCAGAATAGCCTAACAGCATAACAATTATGCTTAGTAACACCTTGGCAACCAGCTAACACACTACAACACCAACACCACTCACATTTTCTTAGAAAAATGTTTCTATTACAATACATTTTAGAAATAAAATCCAAACTATGAATTTATTGTTGGTTACATGTCGCTTGAAGTTTCTTTTTCCAGCTGGTCACTGATACAGCTTCACTTTTCTCTGCAGATGATCGATGGAGAGTCCTTCCTTCTTCTGACTCAAAATGATATTGTGAAGATCATGAATATAAAGCTAGGACCAGCGCTGAAGATTCACAACGCCATTTTAGTGTTCAAGAGCACAGACGAAGGCCTGAAGTGAGCAACTCGTCTCCCAGCTCCTCATGCCGCAACAATCCATTCAGAATCCGACATCTAATCACGTGTTTGGTGTTTAACGTCTGAACCCACCAGAGAGAGAGAGAACTAGAGCAGGATGAACGAAACATGAAACAGTACAGCCTAGCTGAGCTTCGATTCTGCTTTATTTCAAAAGCGAAATGACACGTTCTGATAAAGAACAACCCGATCTGAAACCACCACGCAGGATTTTTTTGTATTTGGAGTGTTAACTGAAATCTACATTTGTTCTCAGTGTGTGAAGTGAAATATCAGGGCAGATTTCAGTTGATTGGTGCTACTGTCCCCTTTATTAGCGCCCTGATGGTGTTTATGCACTTTACCTGAGGAGCCACTAGAGGGAGATTAAATGAGCTATTTTACAGAGTTTGGATTGTCATGTCAGTGTTGTTATTTTTGTATGAATGGAAACCCTAAATAGTAACCGAGGTTAGGTTTTAGGTGATCTATGTTTCTCTCTCTGATGGGAAATTTTAATAATGTACAGTTGAGTAACAATGTCGTTCAGTTCATCAACATGAATAAATGTTTATTTCAAGTCTGGTTTTTGCTTGTGTTTAGTGGTGTGGCTGGCTAAAACGTTATGTTGAAAGTCCACTTTCTACTAACTTTAAGTAATTTTGTAACTTCATGTATTAGTAACTCAGAGTATTAAACTATTTAATATCTGCTAACACTTTATTTTCATGCTCAATCAAAAGACTTATATTGTAATATTGTAAGCACAGCGGTCTACTAAACTTCATCAGTGGGGGATTTAGGCTACTTATTAAAATGCCCAAATGTCTAACAGCTTTTTTTAACTCAATATCTTCTATATGTTCTTTATCAAGTCTGTCGACAGGCATTAAATCGCTTTAGTTTTGACTGACCGAGAGGCCAGATACATTTCAAAATACATTTCTAGCATCCAAAATAACAGGAACCGGTTTCTCTTCTCGTCTTTTAAATAAACAGGTGTCATCCGCCGGTTGAATACCCTGAACATCTACGAGTTATACAAATATTGAGAAACTCAGTGATCAACAAAAACCAAAAGGGGATCACAAACACCAACGCAAACGCCATTGCCAAAGACACCAGCTAGTCTTTTCATAGTTATTTTTATAAAATGTTTGAAATATTTAAGTTGAACCCAATCCAACCCTACGCAAAGATTCAAACACACGTTCAACCTTATCGAAGGTCTTATAAAAGTATTTTTCTTATTAGAAAAAATGTTTAGTTTGTTTTATTTTGGTTTTGGTCTGTTCCTGTTTGCCTGTGTTCCTGAACACAGTTTGTTTCCATGGTTACTGATTAGTTTGTTTGCCCTGTGTATTTATAACCTGTGTTTTAGTTATGTTCGGTTCTAGTTAATATATGGTGTCGTTATTGTTCCTGAGTTTATTCTAGTGTTTGTCCTTGAGATTGTAAAGCATAATAAAGACTGTTATTTCGATCTTCTTCATCTTTATCGTGCACCTCTAACACAGGATGACAGTTAGTTGACTAATTATCAGTTAGTTGACTAATTAACTTGTGGATTGATTAATCTATCTAAGTTTCGCTAAGTTACTTTTCAATTGATTGCACTTGAGCAAACGTCACCAAACCAACCCCACGTCAATCTGATCGTACACCTCCAGTGATTTCCAGCCTCGGAATTGCTCACATGTGTAAAAACTCCTCACCAATACCAGATAATGGTACAAATGAAAATACTGTATCTGAGGCAAAGTTGCATAATCAGTGCTCAGTGCTTCCTTCGTTACTGCATATGGATCCACACCATTTATGAATGAAATGTTCGCATTGTACCTCTCTCTGTCTTGTTTTAATAGTCTCTTTAATCTATTTCACTTTGTCTTTTCATGATTTGCATAACAAACAGAAATAAATATTTGTTTGTAAAACGACATTCTCTGATAAAACTTTCTATGGTAAACACAGCGGTTTTGCCCTCAAAGATGGCATCTCCGGGGAGGTCACGTGACATTAATTCGCCTGTGGGAACTACACCACTGTCCTCATCAGAGTCAACAATGCTTTCATCATGGAAATTTACATACCGAACACAATATATGTTATGAATCTTACACGAAATACATCTTCATCACAGTGTAAATGATGGCAATGGAAAAAGTGTATCATGCAACTTGTTTTTAGCTTCGCCTTTGGAGATGACTAGCTGGTTATCGAATCAATAAATATATATTTTAAACTTTACCAATAGCTTGATAGTGAGTACTAAAATACATCTTATTTGTTTATGTTCATAATTATAAAGTTAGATGTTTTATTTCATGTGATTCTGACATGTCACTACATGCACTGTAGTGATGCGCGGGTCGGCTTTTTTCCAACCCGCGGGTCCCGCTTATGAAATTATTTGGCCAGCCCCAGCCCGCCCTGCACTGTGCTCTTTCCTCCGTCTCCGCTCGTCTCAGGTAAATAATGCGTCTTCAGCGTCGTTCATGCGTTTTTGGGGCGTGGCTTTAGAATGAGCCCAGAAGGGAGGGGGTGAAGTGAATGGAAATAATGAGCTGTAGTCGTGAGAGGTCTACAGACACTCGATTTTTATACTTTCTTTTTCAGAGTACTTACATTTTAAGTATGCATTGATATATATAGAAAGTTTAAACAAATTTGGAAAAAAGTTTTTTTTAATAAAATTACTACCTACAAAACCTTTAACACACACACACACACACACACGTTATCTTCTATTGTTTTTATATGCAGTTAATAAATATTGACTAACCCAAAGCCACACCCTGACACATATACATTTTCATAAAATCATAAACAAAAGATTATTTAGGACTACTTTGTTTTTTACTAATAAGAATGACCCTAGATGGAAGTTTTGTCAGATTTAACTCATTTCTGGGGACATATTTGTGTATCAACATATAAGTTGAAGTTACACACACACACACACACACACACACACACACACACAAACACGCGCAAACACGCGCGCGTGCGTGTGCACTGCTGTCCTGCAGGCTCTCATATCTCGAGTCGTGCACACATGGGTTGATCATTCACCCGAGCCTCCAGCCAAACACGGCTGCGTAACGCGATGCGTAAGAGACACGGCCAGACAATTATGCCCTTCAACATTTTATCAGCAAAACTTCATAAACTACATATTTAACGTTGACAGGTAAGTTGTTTCTCAGAGCTGTTCGATTTTTAACAAATTATTTAAAATGCATGTTTTTGTCTAAAATCGTGTTTACACTCAGTTTTTATTTGTTATCTTTATAGTAAATATAGCATTCAAACAGCTTGTCAGTGCATATAAAATACTTTTATTATTATGTGAGTTATTAGCATTAGTATTATTAATAAAGGTCATAAGTTTCCATCCAATGAACAGCTGAATAAGACGAATAAAGACATGACTTAACTTACTTAATAATTATGATTATAAGATCGTTTTGCTTTACTCCATTGTGTCTATCAAAGAAACAACACGTTTAGTCGATCCTGTACACTAACAAGAAGAGATGTGACCTTTCAGAACATAGTGTTTATTCGTAGTCCTGATTTGCAGGAGAATTGCAAAGCTGTATTTACTGTGTAAACTCGTTAATGCTGAGTTCCCAAACGTCCTTCATGGGTCTGTGTCACCCAAACCTGAACATCCAGTTTCCTTCAGCCGGACCAGCATAAAGCTCAGTGCTGGTGGACACATCCATCTCACACTCAGGACAGAGAGACTTGCGGGAACACAAGATGGCTCATTATAATCCAGTAAGAACATTTTATTCTTCGCTGTTACAGCTTCAGCTTCTAGATTAGCCATGCCGTTTAACACACGTTTGATGTCCCCTCCAGCCATTATCAGCGTCTCCATCAGACGAGGTCAATCTGGGTGTGTCTGTCAATCCTCAGTAAGATGGATCCCTGTTTTATTAGTTATTTGTCAAGAGAATAAACCTGTCATATGTGCAAATAAACACAGTTAATGGTTTTATGTGCACAGAAAGTGATTGTGATGCATACCGTTAGAGTTTGTGTTGTCTTGTGTGCTTCAGTGCCAAACCCACCGACTTCGACTTTCTGGCTGTGATTGGTAAAGGGACATTTGGGAAGGTGAGGCGCATCCGACGCCACTATCTGATTAACAGTGTGCCTTATGACTTCACCAATGATTAACACTTCAGAAGGAAGCCTAGTAAGGTTACCTTGATGGAAGTTGTGTTTGGTTTTCCACTGGGCATAAGTGACCTATACAAGACTAAAAGTTACAGAACTGCTATTTTATCCACAACCGTGTCTGAGATACCATGTGGGTTGCAGGTGCTCTTAGCCAAATTGAAAGCAGACGGGAAGTTCTACGCAGTGAAGGTTTTGCAGAAGAAGGTTATATTGAAGAAAAAAGAGGTTTGTGTTTGTTTTGGTTACCTTGTTTGTCCATATAACCAGCCCTTGCAAGACTGTAGTGTTACATAATATGAAAGATCAAAACACCTTTGCTCTGATAATGCTAATCTAATACTCTGTCCTTTGTACCATGGTGATTTCTTACTTGCTGGCCAAAAGACGGGCTTTTTATTTACTACAGTAGTTTACTACAGACTAATATTTACCATTTGTTTTGATTTTGGAGTATAATTAATGAAAATGGCCCCAGTGTGTACTAAAACACAAGCACAGTTAAGGTTGCTTACAGAATATGATTGTGTTGTCATTGAAAAGCTTGAGGCTGTAAGCATTGTCACTGTGATGGCTCATGACTGTATTCTCCTGCTTACCTCGACCAACGCTGTCTGTGTGTGTGTTTGTACAACAGCAGAAGAATATAATGGCGGAGAGGAACGTTCTGCTCAAGAGCCTCAAACACCCATTTCTGGTCGGCCTGCACTACTCTTTCCAGACCACCGAGAAGCTGTACTTTGTCCTGGACTATGTCAATGGTGGAGAGGTATGGGAGGAAAGCATGACTGATAGTGATTTACAACTTTTAATAACCTGTGAAGAAAAACTCAACACAAAAAAGACAGGATTACACTGCAAAAACCTTTGCTAAATAATCTGCCAAAAAGCAAAATAATCTTGTTTCAAACAGAAAATGTTGCAGATTATTTAGCTTTTTTCAAGTAAAACTTCCTTTAATTTTGATTTATTTTTTTCTGAAAACAAGACAATGATATTTGGACTGGAAACAAGACATAAAATCTGAGTTAGAAAAGCATTTTTGGCAGTGAATGACTGAGGGAGGATTTGGCACAACATTATAAATGCTGGGTTGTTTTAACCCAATTTTGGGTCAAATTTGGACAAACTCAAGCATTGGGTTAAAAATGTAATTAAAAAAGTGTAACCTAATGACTGGGTTTGTCCATATTTGACTCAAATTTGGGTTAAAACAACCCAGCATTTGTTGTAGTGTATATTTTGATATGCCCTTATGTTTACAGACAAACTTTAGCTTTAAACAGATTTGTACCTGTCGGAAAGGAGCGGCGTAATGGCCTGAGTGTGTTAAGCAGGTGTCTCTTGTCCCTCAGCTGTTTTATCACCTGCAGCGGGAGCGCTGCTTCTCGGAGGCCCGAGCTCGCTTCTACTCCGCCGAGGTGGCCAGCGCCATCGGATACCTGCACTCCCTCAATATAGTGTACAGGTCAGTATTGGGGAAGCCGCTCATTATAATCCCAGTTACAGTCTGCCTGACCTCACTCACAAATCTCCATGCTCCCGTCTAGAGATCTCAAGCCGGAAAACATTCTGCTAGACTACCAGGTAAAACGAATATGAATACAGAACTCACGTAGTATCTGTACAATGGCAAATACGTTTTGATAGTGTATATTTCTGTTTCTCATCTCTTTCAGGGCCATGTGGTGTTAACAGATTTTGGTTTGTGTAAAGAAGGCATAGAACCAGAAGGAACCACCACAACTTTTTGCGGCACTCCAGAGGTACAGTATGAATCAAGATGCATATAGCATAACCATTTAATCCTATTTGTGCTGAGCTAATCATCATAGACTGTAGAAAAAATATGGACAAAGCGTCTGTGACGTCACCCATAGACTCTCTGAAGAACGGGTTTGAAGCTGTTTTTGGGGGGCATGGGCGGCGCCATACTGGAAAATCTTGGAAAATACAAAATGCAAAAGTTTCAGAAAGGATACAGAGGTGGTATGATGTGTTGTGTCAGATCATGGCCGAGACGTCAAATTCACTCGGCGCAGCCCATTATCAGCTGTCAATCAAAGTTAACCGCCCTTATTTGTCATACGTTTTATATCTAAATATGATCTAAACTAACGAGTTAGAAAAAAATTCTCCCCCTCACAGTTGTCAGGCACGTGGAACATATTGAATATTACAATAAAAGTCCATGGGACCAAACTGTAAACATATGAATTTATGCAGTGAAAACGGACATTATAACATGACGTCTATGGATATTTTGCTCCCTTTTGGGACCGGCCTCTAGCGGATTTGAGATGTATTGCAGTTTATAGCACTTCCGGGTAGGCTTCATCTTTCAGATTAGAATGTTGCCGCTTGGAGCTAATACACCATGGCTACGTCCTAAAATGTACAATTGCTGCCTTCGGAGGGCGAATCCAATGGTAGCTTCCGAGAAACCTTGATCTTTGATTTATGTGCTTTCCATACTGTGACAGTTGAGCTAGAAAAATAAACATTGCATCTGAAATTTGCGGTCGCTGGTCAGTTTGTGTGTAAATGTACATTTTTAACCAACTTCTGATGTCATAGCTAGCGAGAAAATAATATTGTAAGTAACATTAGTAATAAAAAATTCTCTTTGTTTTCACTAAAGCTCTCTCTATTTTGCTGTAGAGCATTAAACCGTTTTGTTGCCTCAGAAGTAAGTCTGAAATCAGTTTCGTGAGGAACCATCGTGAGCAAACACTGCCAAAGTCAAAGTCGGCTGTTTAAGGTTTCAGACGCAGCCTGTATAACTTTTGGCCCTCTAGCAGTTAAAAACAAAACTACATGCATTTTGTGGGAGAATATTGTTTTGGCTGTGCTTCAGCTCTGCGTGTCTGAGCGGATGAATATGCATGTCTGTTCCTTTCATTCATTTCATTTAAACATCAAAGATGGCGCTGCTGTGTATAAGGTCTATGGTAGCATGACTGAAACAGCAGCCTAAAAGAGGCGTTTCAGAGATGGACTTGCCTTACAGGGACTTTAACGTGACTCAAAGCCATGTGATCTTCTCTCACTCTAGTATCTGGCACCTGAGGTGCTCCGGAAAGAGCCGTACGACCGCACAGTGGACTGGTGGTGTCTTGGAGCAGTGCTCTATGAGATGCTTTTCAGCTTGGTAAGTTTACTGAGCGCCTCAACATATTTACGTAAGGGTTAATGCCCGACGAGCTGTCCATTGTCAGGTATTAATGGACGACGGTGAGGTGTGAACCGTCCGATGAGCAGCGGAGTGCATTAACACCTGACAATGGACACCTGGAAGGGGTGTATAACCCACTTGTACCATGCTTAACCCGCTTATGCCATGGACACTTGCCAAATAACGTATTTTTTATATTTTAATTAGTTTTACAATCGAAATCTAAAGTCTTTACAAACAATAACTTGGTTTCCCTGGTTACACCTGATGGTTCATTTAGCAACCAGAGATATTTATTGTCTGCTCAGTTTAGCTAACTTACGAGCCAGAAAGTTAACATTTTTTTTTTTCATGTAAGTTAGGCTTGTCTAGCCATGGGCGATACACTTTCGTTTAAAAATGCCCATGGCTGCACTTTCAACTGCCTGTTGCTATGGTTACTCACAGCCGATGTAGCCAGCGCATTTATTTATTATTTTCAAATGTTTCAAATTTCAAATGTTTCCTCTATCACTTTTTAACCCTGCAGCCAATCAGAATTGAGTATTCACCCAGCTTAGCCCTAACTCAATGGAAAATAATCTCATTTCTATATGGATTATTGTGACACACAGCCTCCGTTCTACAGCCGCGATGTGTCTGAGATGTACGATGCGATCCTGCACAAGCCGCTGCACCTGCCGCCGGGGAAGTCCGAGGCCTCGGGACACCTGCTCCACGCACTCCTGCAGAAAGACCAGCGCCGCCGCATCGGAGCCATTGCTGATTTTGTGAGTGACCATCTGGATGTCTATGTCATTGTGAAACTGTTAACTAGGCCAAAAGTCACAGTTAATGTGTCAACTGTTGTTGTTTTGCAGTTGGAGATTAAAAATCATATGTTCTTTGCCCCTATAAACTGGGACGACCTCTACCACAAGCGCATCACGCCTCCGTATAACCCCAATGTGGTAGGCTCTTACAAACTCTCTCTGGGCTCTCGCTCTTTATTGGGCACCACACACAGAGATTATTAGTGCCCTGTGTCCACCAAAGCGCAGCTGTCGTATTTTTCCAATTGTTTTGAATGGGAGTGCCACGTTTTTAAAATGCCAGGAGCGTAACAAGGCACTGAGCGTCTATTTCACGCTAAACGTTCTGCGTTTTTTACCGGTCGCCAAGAGTTGAAGAATGTAAAACGCAGCGATCTGTTACTGTTAGCCGGCCAATCACGGTGAAGGAGAGGCGGAGCTAATACCACACCGGCCAACCGCCACATTCTGCCCGTACAATGTCTACAGACGACAACAACAAGGATAATCAAAATCATTTAAAACAAGAGCCAGAGCAAATATGGTATGTTCAAGTCATGTCGTAAAGATCGTATTTATGAACGCCTCATGAACAGCTACAGAATGACGTAAATACGAGTGGGAAGCTCAGAATTTTCCCAATCTTCACGAGTTGGGGCGCATCAGCGAAAACCACAATACTTACAGGTACTTCGCAGTGATATTGCTTACTTTTCTACTTACAGTGCAGTGAGCTAATTTCCTGCTCAGGATATGATGGCATTATAATATAACAATATAAAATGTAACAATAAAGTTTGCAGTTTCTTCATAAATTAATTAAAAACATAAAAAAGCAAAACACACTGATGCACATTCCTTGTTCTTCATTTTTTGGAAGTAGATTTTAATAACCTTGTTGTATTTTGGTGTAATTAATTAAAAGAAAGTACACAGCCATCTTACTCTGCACATGACGTTGTAAACACGAACATCCCAGGAGGACATGAACGCACCAAAACTTTACATTGTATCGCCATTTTTATACAGAAACAACACAGAAACACACTGTGAAATGAAATTCTAGTTACACTTTGGCAGATATTCTGTAGCACATCATAGCAAGCAAAGCGTCTCAACTGGCAAAAACACTGCGCTGCCAAAGCGTTCTTTGGTGAACACGTGGCCTTAGTGCTCCTCTTTACTTTAGGCACATATTGAGTTCTGTCCCGCCTGGCACTGAAGGCGATCTGTGTATAAAGCCATGTGTTTCTCCAGAGAGGCCCTGCAGACCTTCAGCACATTGACCCAGAGTTCACCCGAGAGATGGTGCCGAACTCAGTGGGCCGAACGCCCGAGCCCACGCCCAGCCTAGCCACCAGCAGCTCCGGCGCCTTCACTGGCTTCTCCTACATCTCTGGGGAAGATGGCTTCCTCTGACCGGGGACGGGTTCCACACCGCCAGCTTAGCAAGAGCGTATGCTTCTGGACGACTCTGGAAGAACACTGGACTGTGATCAGGGTAAATGCTGCGATGCAGGAAACACAGAGGAGTTTTGCTCACTTTGTATTCATAATAAAAGGGATATTTCATCAGTGTGCGTTGCACACTTGTTTGTTGTGTAAGGACATTGCAGGAGATGTTTTTGTTGATTGCACCACTGGAAAAGCAACTTGCAAAATCTGTAAAAGTCTATATTTCTGCTCGTGCTCGTCACTTAGGGACTGTGGATCTGTAGGTTGGCACTGTTCTCATCTATGCTCTTTGATCTATGATTACTGGAACAAGCATCATGGGGGAAATAACAGTTTTTCTTTGTAACATTTTGTGCAAAACTTAAAAATGTCATATAATCAAATCTATATTATGAATGATCCATAAATGTGAACGTATATGACTGTGCTTTATGAAATCATGTATTAATGTCTTGAGAAGTGTAATACCACTGACAAATATACAAAATATATTTTTTTCTCATTGTAGCTAAACAGATATATTGCTAATATTGTTACATATTTTTGTTTAAAGTTTAATAAAATCTTTGCTAAAATGTATATAATAAATTATTAAATATATTTAAAGTGAGAGAGAAAGACAGAGAGAGAGAGAACTTTCGATCATCGGTAACACAGTGGTTGTTTATTTCTCTAAAAATTTGATATATGGCAGCTACATTTGCTACCATATAACTGTAGACTTGTAACTGTAACTTACATATAACTGTAACTTGAATATAACTCACTTAGACAATCACAGATTATCACAGAGTTAATGTCAAACACAAAGAGTCCCATTGAGATCCACTGGATGGAATTGCAGAGATGTGCATAAATTCCCCAAAACTGTATGTGCTCAGTTGAGATGGGTGATGTTTTTATCCGATAAGAAGACATGCGCATAAACTATTATGGAAACATATTTACCACATAAATCCCTCAATGCACAACAAAAAACTCACATGATTTTGTCTTAACAGGGGATGTGATTAATAACTGGAATCGTCAAATGGGGTTGGTTGAAAAAAAAAAATGTAAACAGCCTTTTACAACTATTCTCACCCCTAAAAGTCATACCATAGCTAACTGTTTTAGCATGTGGTTTTGAAGTTAGCACGAATGCAAAGCATTCAATTAAACTAGAGAAATAGCTACTTATGAAAGTCAAATAAGTGAATGAACAATATGATAATTGCTAGGTAAAAAATAATCTTGATTAAAAAAAAATACTTTTCTTTCCTTTTTTTTATTTTAAAATGTATGTTGCTCACAATAAAGAGATGCTTCCAAAGGTCATAGATCCTCTTCTTAAAATCATGAATTCATCATTGTCATTAGCATGGTTTAAATCATATTTATCTGACCGTTATCAGTTTGTAGCAGTAAATGAAGAGATGTCCTATCGATCAGTAGTTCAGTTTGGCGTACCACAAGGCTCAGTACTTGGACTGTTGCTGTTCACTCTGTACATGCTACCCTTAGGAGACCTCATTAGGAAGCATGGCATTCGTTTTCAGTGTTATGCTGATGATACTCAGGTCTATACATCTTCACGCCCCGACAAAACTTACTAATTCCCAAAATTAACGGAATGCATAGCTGATATAAAAAATTGGATGACTAGTTAAATCTGAATAAACAGAGTTTCTAATTATTGGACAAAAAAAGTCCTCACGTTATAATCTAGAATATTGTCTAACACTTTATGGCAGCTCTGTCAAGTCCTTGTCGTCGGTACAACTTAAAGGTATACTCCATCCAAAACTGAAAATTCTGTCATCATTTACTCACCCTCAAGTTGTTGCAAACCTGTATGACTTTCTTTGTTCTGATAAACACAAAGGAATATATTTTGAAGAACGATTGGAAGATTGGAACCAAACTGTTGGAATCTATGGAAATCAATGGTGCTAAAGCTCCAATCGTTCAATCAATGGTGCAAAATACTGTATCTTCTTTTGTGTTCAGCAGAAGAAAGAAACTCATACAGTTTTGCAACAACTTGAGGGTGACTAAATGATGACAGATTTTTCATTTTTGGGTGGAGTATCCCTTTAATGAACAATCAATAAAAACAGAAAAGTTAGAGGGGTCAACTGATCTCCACTGATCGGACAACCCTAAGTCAATGGCAGACACAAAAGCCCGGTTCTGTCAACACTGCATTAGCTCCCTATTAAATACATTTTAAAATATTGCTGATTACTGACAAAGCACTAAATGGTTTAGCTCCCCAGTACTTGAGCAAACTCTTAACGCATTACTCCTTCACGTCTATTAAGATCTCAAAACTCTGGCCAGTTGATAGTACCTAGAATATCAAAATCGACTGCAGGCGGTAGATCCTTTTCCTATTTATCACCAAAACTTTGGAACAGTCTTCCTAACATTGTCTGGGAAGCAGCAGCACACTGTCAGTTCAGATCTAGACTAAAAACACATCTCTTTTACCTGGCATACACATTCAAATTGGTTAAATGATTCAAATCAGTCAAATGATTATTAGGCTGCATATTAGGTCAGCCAGAACCGGGGACACTTCCTATAACTCCTGATGCACTCGTTCCATCATAAGAAGAATGGCATCTACAATGTTAGTCTTTCCATTTATTCTGAGGTTTACTGAAGTCAGCCAGATCCGGGCCGTATCCAGATCAGATGGAGGACCAACGCTATGGAGGACCAACGCTAACCAATTTGTATGATTTGTCTAAACCCACATGATGGGTTGGTTTAGGGGCGGGGTCAGGGGTAGGTCATTCAGAATTATCAAAAATCGTACGAATTTGTACGAGTGAGATTGTATGAGTTCGTACGAATTAGCCACCTCGTAAAATTCTTCATGATCATATTACAAACATATTACCATCTTCATCCATTAACTGCATTACAGCCCAAACTCCCTTTTCCATCCAGTCTTCATAAAATAGTCTTGAATATTTAATGGTCATAAAATAAAATGTATTAATAATTTTTGTTAGTGAATATGGAAAAATGAATAATTTGAATATGTATACACACTATAATTATATTATTTTCCTCCAGACTCCAGTGCCTGACATAAAGCCTGATACATGTGAGATGCAAAAACTGTGTGTTTTCATGCATCTTGGCAGTTTTGAGATTTTAGTGTTTTTAAATGAAATTTAAACGATTTAAAAAACTGTTTTTTCAGACTAGTGGAAAGAAAACATCCAAAATACACTTTTAACTGTATCTTTTAGAGCACTTTATCTATTTGCGTCTACTGTAGATTTCAATTACTGTATCTTTAGAGGCCATTTTCTCAAAATAAGTTTTTCCTCCTACATAAAGCCAGAAATGTCCACACTTCAGTAGCAAATAATTCATCAAACTTTACAGTTTTATACCTATACTCTGAATATTATTTACAGAGGGGTTTTATACAATTTTCTGATTTCATGTAATTCCTAAAAAAGGGTGAAAATGTATTTATTTATGCCTGTTAACAGTATTTTCTGATTTATGGAGTGATACAAAGACATATCCAAAATCCCCTCTGTAAAAACCTTTGACTCTAATAGCCTATATACTGTACATAATGAAACAAGAATTTTGAACCTGGCTTTATCCAATGTTCAGATTTTTGTTCTAGAAATGTATGCAATATAGTGCATATTTAATTAGACAACGCTTCATTTGCACATTTAAAAATAAAATTTCAGAACATGTAAAATAAACATGTTTGCAATTATTAATAATCAATCAATGGTGAAGTATGATAATATTTGTTAAATTAATTGTAGTTTTTGTTTACCCTATTCACCTGGGGTTTCTTGCCTTATAATTAAGGTCAATTCTGTGTCTCTATATGATACCTATTGTCGAATTAACGTGTACCGATTTTCTACAGCTAACGTTCGTGACCGGCCTCTTCTGCGTATTTTTTACGCAGCCCCATGTGCCCAAGAGGCCCGAGTGCGGAGAACTGCGCAATGCTAGCGCACAAATGACGCGCGCTAACACAGCATCCGCGTGCGCGGGCTCACTCAGGGCAGGCAGCAGTTGGAGGACTGGAGGTTACAAGCGCACACAGAACACAACACACACACAGTCTGCAGACCATAATTGATAACAAACACACATATCTTACAGTTATAACAGTGTGGTACCTCCTGATCTATCGGAGAAATTTAGGACTTCTGCAAAACAGCGAAGATATGTCCTGGCAAGCGTGTGGGTAAGAAAGAAAAACAACACAGTTTCAACAAAAGTGTTCTGTTAAAATTGCTGGAAATGTTCTCCACTGTATCCGAGAAGAAATGGCAATCAAGTGTATTTATCCACAAACTGATGCTCGAATCCTCTAACGTTAGTCTATCTATCAGCAAAAGTGCATGTGTTAGCAGCCGTTGAACCAACTGTCGGAGTTTGGTCGTGTTGTGGTCTGAAATATACGAGAACAACTTCAGTGTTACATAGAATAGATCTTTAGTAGAGTGATATTAACTTATGCATTATTATAAACGAAAATATCTAAGTTACTACTGCGTGAGATTACTGATATTTTTCTTTCTGGGGAGTTGGTGGTTAGCGTTAGTTTGGTTCAGAAGTATTAACTTAACTTTAGCCAGAAATGCTAATCGTGAAGTTTCACTGTCTCACTCTCAGCAATGTGTGTTTTCTTTCGTAGTGTTGTAATGCTGTGCTATAACATGTTTTACTATCCAGGTTGCTTTTTATTTTCTACGCACTCTTTTTGATGTAACGTTATAGACCTTATGTAGCCCCGCCCCTTTTCAGCTCTGCGCTCGTCTTTTGACTTCCGGTCTGTATTTTCACAGAACTGCTCGTAAAAAAAATTCTCGGTCGACATTTGTTAAGACATCTGCTTTACAATGCTTATGATAAACATTACAATGCTCATGATAACTTTCTCTGGTGCATAAGGTATATATGTTAATATGCAAAAAGGTTCACCAACGGTCGTAGTTGTACCCATAATGCAATACGGCAAGAAGAACCGAACTGAAAGATCGTATTTACAAGTTGAACGCCTCCACCATGTCGTAAATACCAGTGGAAAGCTCAGGATTTTGTTTAAGCCCCGATCTTCATGAGTTGTGGCCTGTCAGAAACATGGCGAAAACAATACTTTCAGGTATTTAGCAGTGATATTGTCACGCCTTTCTACTTACAGCGCAGTTAACTAATTTCCTGCTCAGAATATGATAGCATTATAATATAATATTAATTGTAACGGTAAAGTTTTCTGTGACTTCGTAAATTATTTAAAACATACAAAAGCAAAACACACTGATGCACATTTCTCTGTTCTTCATTTAGTACAACTTTTCTGTATTTTTGTGTAGTTAAAGGGTAACTAAACCCTAAACCAACTTTTTTTAGTTAATGATCTGTAAGAATGGGGCTTTTTTAATGCTGATCATTGATTTGAGTAACTTTTTTGACATTTGGTGTTTTATTTCTACAATATATGGTGTAAACAACGTCTTAGTGCTGCCCTCTTCAGGTTGAACGGTGGCTACTGCAGTTGAATTTTCATATAGTGCATTTCAGAATGTTTGTAAACAATAGGCACCAGGATACTTCCGGGTGGCAGAACGCGAGCGGCTTCTATAATTGGCAACTGAACAGTTACATAGTTAAAATCATTGTTGTTGATCAAAGTTGAAACAATGGCGAAAACATGTTGTGTTTGGGGTTGCGCCACCAGATATACAGCAAAAGGTGTAGTTTTTTTATCGATTTCCTTCAGAAGAAAAGTAAATCTATCCAGCGAAACCTGTGGGTGAGGAGGTTAAAGCGAGTGGACGTCGTCAAAAGTGCATGTCGTTTCTAATTATGAGCCTGAGCCCGATTTAAACCCAACCATTTTTAATACGTGGGTCGTTATATAACTGACGTTCTCAACTAACTTAGTTAATTTCTATTACTTTCTATGTTAGGCTACTTTCTTTTGAGCGGTGAGGAGTAAATGCTTCTTCATCGTAAATGCTTCTGATTGGCCATTGCGTTCAATAAATCAACACATATGTCTGTGATTGGCTACATCGCTCATCGCTGCAGTCATGTTATAAAAAGAAACTCTGTTGTATGTAATTCATTTCTATTTTGTTTTAATTGTTCTTGTTGCTTTTCTGCAACAGATGAATACAAATGTATTCGTTTTTATTTGTTTTATTCATAGATATTTCTAGTTTGTGGGAGTCGCGTGTATCATTTTATTCTCCTGCAATCCACACACAGAGTGAATGCATTACCGCTCGCACTCAGATCTAGTCCCGCGCCGTGGTCTAGTGTGTGTTGGGAGTGCACGTCTCTAGATCAATGATCATGTTGCTAACTATGTCTGAATTTCCACCACGTCTGTTTTTGAATCAACTGTTGAAATGTAGTTAAGGCTACTGCCGACGGTGTGTCTCCCTCCAAGCAATTTACTAGTGTTGCCATAGGGTCACTTCGGCTTTTGCCACCCGGAAGAACGTCTATTATTGTTGTGACGTCATGGTGAATTGTCACGCCACTGCGTTGCCATGGCGCGAAATGCAGATGGAGGGCAGGAAGTGATCTTCTATATTTAGGAAGCACTATAACACACTCAAAATGCCTATGTTTTGCGTCGTTTATTGTTGCTCAAATCGATCAAACCACGAGGAGTTTTTATCGTGTGCCCAAAGTTGTTGTTCATAAGGGTGGAAAAGAAATTGACAGAAAAACACCGGGAAAAATGCCTTGCAAACCTACGTCTGTGGTCGGGAGGAGCTGAATGGGAAAATACCTGTGTGTGTGTGTGCAGTGATCACTTCGTCAAATGTAAGTTAATACATTATTTATGTGGCTTATAATTACATTATTCAGGTGTTTGTTTAATTAAATACACTTATGTGGCTGTTTGTGTAACGTACCAATTTCCGAACTTTGTAAAGTCAAAGTATGTCTGTAAGAGGAGTTGGTTGCTGATATCTACAGCCTCGATGGCAGGCAAATCTCTCAATTCAGTTGAAAATCGGTCCTCTTCATAACGTAAGGATCACGTCCAACATATGTTTCGATTTTCTGTTTATATATTTCTATTGTAATAGCGTCTAAAGTAGTACAGTACGGATTTTCCTCCATCTCGTCCATTGTGCTCTTCACTCCTTGCCCTCCATCTGCATTCCGCGCGTCAACACAATCACGTGACTGCAAACCACCTATTGGATGTTTGTGGTTCTTCGTGACGTACGCAGGTTTCAGCTCACCACGCCCTTGGTACGAGCTACAGCTACCACGCCCTCGGCAGTCTAAAAATAATCTTGTTTCGTCAAAACCACTGCGAGTCAGTGCACAGCTCTACAATAAAATAAAAAATCCTGAAAATCAATGCGTGGCGGTCAGCGTTGATATTGTGGTGGGCCGCCACAAATTAATGAATGTATGGGAAACCCTGTAGTGTATTGGTGCTCTTGGATGCAGTGAGTGATATTGAAAAAATTTTCCTATATTCGTATCTCATAAGCTGATCATTAATTTCGTGTAATGGCTGATAAATGTACAATGGACAGTATGATAAATCCACATGGTTCTGGTAAATGAGTTGAGGCTGGAATATTGCCACAATGCCCAGATTTACAGTCAGGGTAAAAATCTGTCATCTAGTTGTCGAAAGTCAGAGCCAACTTGCAGAATTTAGTTAGTCTCTCCAAAATATATATATATAAAGTGATTTACTAAAGTGATTAAATTGATTCACTAAAGTGATTCTTTCCAAATGTTTAGGTCCAGTATACTAGTCTGGCAGTTCATTTGAGTCATTCTTCAGAAGCGCAGCTGTTTATGTAAGGTAAGGTATGTTGCATGTTTTCTTTGTTTACCTTTCTACCTCTGTTGTCTTAATTGCATCGATCTGTTCCTTTACAACACAATTCGTCCTATCACCATTATCTCTCAGTTTTCAGCCCTGGTTTCTCATTGGGTCAGGTTGTGTGTGGACCCATTTACATGTCTGGGGTTCCCGTAGCGGAGAAAGTTGTCATAGTTGGGTAAACTTCTATAGCAGTGATTGGGAGATGACAGCAAATAGAATTTTATTGTTGGCATTTGCTCTAACAGCAAAATACAAAACAGGGAACTACACTGCGACCAAAATGGTCACATATGCAACCTTTTGAAATCCCATTGCGACCCTAATTTTTAATGGGTCGCAAATGAATCACTGACTATTTTGACGGGTCGGTTTTTTTAATTTCTTTCGGGTTGAAACCTGTCGGATCGTCCGCTTTTTGTCCCGCCAAAGCCTTTTTTGATCGGCGAGTGTTGTAAAGTAGAATGACTGATGCGTTTGACAGGGCTCAAACGAGCTGAGAGAGAGCTCTCACACTCTCACGTCTTCACACAACACAAGCGCTGTCTTGCGCTCTCTCTCTCTCTCTCCCTCCCCCTCCCTCCCTCCTCGCGCATATTATTCAAAATCAATGGACGTGATAGTAAAAGGTTTGTGTCTTTATAACAGGTAGGCATGCTAAATCACAATCATATAGGCTACCATCTGGGCCTGCATGGCGGCAGGAAAAAGACGCAGAGATGTAAGACACCGTGTCTCTACCTTACGATGATTTTGGTACACCAAAGGTAGATTTGCGCTCTGGAATTCGGCTGTCTGATAAACTCGCCATGAGCTAACTAATTATATTGCTAGCGGTGATATTGACATCGACTACCGTTATATGATCACTAGCAGTTTTTTAGACTTCTTTTTTTGTGCTGTGTAGGCTGAATCGTAATCGCGTGATTCGCGTCAAGACACCTGATTGGCTAATACTACACACTGAAGATAAACACCCATAGATATCATATAGAGACTAGATACCCTATTGACCGCTGGAAACCGAGAAATCCGGCTGTATTCCTAGTCTCGTTGCGTGGCAGCAGATAAGATGCCAGAGCATTGTGGAGCATTTTCCTGTTCTAATCGCCGGACCACCGAAAATAGGGCTTTTCACAAGTAAGTCTTAACATTACCGTACTATTGGTTGTATTTTGTGTAGGGCTGAACGATTATGGAAAATAATCTAAGTGTGATTTTTTTTTTTTAACCAATATTGCGATTGCGATTTAATATGCGATTAAAAAAAAGTTATTTACCTTCTGTATTAGTCAACAAAGACAAGCAATAAATCATTGTATAGTAGGGATGGGAATCTTTAGGCAGCTCATGATCCGATCTACTTTTTTTATTAATTAATCTCAATAACACTTAAAATATGTATTTAATTATATGTGTAAAAACACATACTTTAAAAAATAAAAAAAATTTAATTAAACCAATGTTAAGAATTTTAAATAGGCTTTATAAAATTATATATCTTCAAAATATAAAAGCTAGTAAATAAAGAATAACAAAAAAGCATTACAAGCAATAAAGAAAGAGTGGTCTCAGTATTTAAAAGTAGGCTGTCTGAATGTTTATCGTTCAAGAGCTGGAGTGATTTTCCTCCTCAGTTTAGATATGATAAGCTGCATTCAAACTAATGCACATATCTCTTGAAATTGTAAATGTGGTTTGTCCTGTTGGTTTAAGAACTGACCGTGTTTACATTAATTTCGCGTCATAAAAGCATTTTGACATGCAAGTTTATGCACATTTAACCAATGAGTCGCTCACGGCCGCATGCACGAGCGCTCTTCACAAAGCGCACGTTAGTATTTTAAAATGAAAGCAGCCTTCTCGGTGATTTTCATAGTTTTAATATATAAGCCAACTGCATTCCAACAGACATAAATAATGCCTCTGTGAAGCATTTGTAAGGAAAATTCCCGCGGGAGAGAACGCGCACTGCAAGAGTATTACATCAAGCAAAGCGGCAAAACCCATAGAAGCAAGCAGAACCATGGTTCGTTTCTGAAGCACGCGCAGCGTTACACGCATCTGAGTTTAAAAACTAAGCTCAGGCTCGATTTTGAAATTCTCTGAATCGATCCAGGATTTTTGGGGAGAAAATAAATAACACAATATCACATACATTAAAAATAAACTTTTCTTTTCTGAACGCTAGACCCCGTAGCGTGGCAAATTGGTGCTTGATCTTGCAGACTGCTCCCGCATGTCACGTGACCAGTGTAATCGCAGCTCTTGCGATTACAAAATCGCGTTTCATCATATCGCAATTTTATCGCAAATGCAATTAATCGTTCAGCCCTAATTTTGTGAATAGAATATTACCAGATAATCAAGCAGGAGCAAGGATATTTGCTATTACTGTACTGAAATCGTTGTGAAATGTTGTTTACTGCATCAGCCGGTGTTCACCCGGCATGGAGAGGTGGGGTAACTGTTAAAGTAATAATTACAAGAGCTATTAGTTTATCAGATAACCATTTAACTGCCCTGTTGTATAGGCTATTTGTGTTTGCGCACATGATATCAGGAAGCAATGTCAGTGTTTCCCCTAGAAATTTTTTCAGCAGCGGTGCTGTTAGGTGCCGGAGGTTGTTACCAAGCCGCGGTGGGCGGGGCGGGGCGGGGTGCAGTTTGGGGAATTGCACCTCCGGGAGAATTTTTTTTTAAATAACCCCTTCAACCATGAGTTTGAAAAATGTAGAAATACATTTTCCATACACATTAGATCCATCGGCATGACAAGTTCCATCATTACGCTTATTCACTGCGTCATAAACCTACGTTATTGTAAGAGGTTAGCGACCCCTAGCGGCGGAGAAAAATACATAATGTAGCTTTAATGGGGTCATGAACAGAGAATTAAAATTTTCCTTGATATTTTGACAGTTAAGAGGTCGTTATACTATAAAAAATAACCTGTAAGTTTTTAAACTCAAACTAAAATGTAGAAATTGATAGGGGAAAAATGAAACATCACAACCCAGAAAAAGATTATTTACAATTTATTGAACATTTTTTCTTAATGGCAAAGGCCACACCCAATCTGTGAGCACTTAATTTTTCTGGGCTTTTCAGATGTGTGTGAGTGAGAGTGATACTATTTTATGTTTTTGCAAGAAGCCTTATGCTCATCTAGCCTGCATTTATTTAATCAAAAATACAGAAAAAACAGTAGCCTAACTGTCACAGTCAGTCGTCTTCACCTGTTTTGTCCCGTCATCTGCACCACACTTCCCCGGATCCTTTTGTTCCTCTCCCGGACTCACTCCCCAATCAGCCACCTGTTCCTCGTCCTGTCTTCATCATTCTCACCTGTTTGCACCTCGTTTAGTTTGATTCCCCTGTGTATTTAGTTCTCCCTCCTTCAGTTGGTGTTTGTCGGTCAATGTTGAATGTTACGCTGTGTAATCCTGTCCTCCTGCCTGTATTTTCGAATTAAATGTCTCTACATCGAGATTCTGAACCCCGCCTGTTCTTCTGCCTGCACCCGCACCGTGACAGATTGACCGACCCAAAAGAAAAAGAAGAAGAAAAATGGACATTCCCGCAGTGGCTCTTCTCTGCCTTGATCGGGAAGACCGTTCCCTGGAATCCCATACTAGGGATTTTCTGGAGTTGGCGTGCCTCACTCACTATTCTGACCACTCGCTGAGTGAGTTCTACATCGCCAGCCTCAGCGAGCGGTCCTGGGCACGCCTCCCAGGGAACGGTCCAGATGATTTCGCCGCCTGTGTGGAGTGGGTGCTGGTGTGCTGTGAGTCTCCATTCACGGTGGAGGAAGTCACCAGCACCCCTCCAAAGCTCGAGCTCTCCTCTCCGCTGGTTCCGCCCAGCCTCGCCGAGCCCGAGATCTCCTCTTCGCTGGTTCCGTCCAGCTCTCCAGAGACAGTATGCTCTTCACTGCTGGTTCCGTCCAGCCCTCCAGAGACTGTATGCTCGTCACTGCTGGTTCCGTCCAGCTCTCCAGAGTCTGTATGCTCTTCACTGCTGGTTCCGTCCAGCCCTCCAGAGACTGTATGCTCTTCACTGCTGGTTCCGTCCAGCCCTCCAGAGACTGTATGCTCTTCACTGCTGGTTCCGTCCAGCTCTCCAGAGACTGTATGCTCTTCACTGCTGGTTCCGTCCAGCCCTCCAGAGACTGTATGCTCTTCTCTGCTGGTTCCGTCCAGCCCTCCAGAGACTGTATGCTCTTCACTGCTGGTTCCGTCCAGCTCTCCAGAGACCGTCCAGCCAGCGCCAGAGACCGTCCAGCCAGCGCCAGAGACCGTCCAGCCAGCGCCAGAGACCGTCCAGCCAGCGCCAGAGACCGTCCAGCCAGCGCCAGAGACCGTCCAGCCAGCGCCAGAGACCGTCCAGCCAGAGCCCGAGACCGTCCAGCCAGAGCCCGAGACCAGGATCCCGCCCAGCCTCCCTCTCCCGCCTCCTCTCATCTGTCCCCGTTCTTCTCTCCTGCCCTTCAGCTCCCCTAAACCAGCCTGGTCCGTGTATCCCCGGTTTTCGCCTCACTCCGCCTCCACATGGACACTTCCTCGGCCCTCTGTCCCATCAGCTCCCCCGTGGCTCCTACCTCCCTCAGCTCCTCCATGGTCCCACAGTCCACCAGCTCGGCCAGGCTCCCTCGTCCCTCCAGATTCCCTTCGCTCCCTCGTCATCCTCCCCTCACCTATGGACTTCCTTACTTTGGCTCCGCCCCGTTTTGTCACCCCTTCGGTTCAGTTGGACTCCTCACTCCCTCCAGTCACCCGTCAGCCCTCACGCCCTCTGACCTCACCGTGTCCCTCTGTGCCCCTGTCGTCACTTCAGTCACCAGAGCCTGCGGTGTCCCCATGTTCCCTCGGTCCCTCCTCAGCACCCATTGTCGTCTGTCCCTCAGCTGCACCCTGGTCTCCTCTCCCATCCGCTCCGCCCCTGTCAGTCGGCCCCCTGGTGTTGTCAGCCCCACTACCATCGGCTCCACCAGGGGTCCTCCCTTCATCTGCTCCGCCCTGGTCTCGCCCTCCATTTGCTCCGCCCTGGTCTCGCCCTCAGCCTGCGCCACCCTGGTCTCGCCCTCATCCTGCTCCGCCCTGGTCTCACCCTCCAGCTGCTCCGCCCTGGTCTCGCCCTCAGCCTGCTCCGCCCTGGTCTCGCCCTCAGCCTGCTCCGCCCTGGTCTCGCCCTCTGCCTGCTCCGCCCTGGGGACGCCCTCAGCCTGCTCCGCCCTGGCCACGCCCTCAGCCTGCTCCGCCCTGGCCTCACCCTCAGCCTGCTCCGCCCTGGCCACGCCCTCAGCCTGCTCCGCCCTGGGGGGCTTCTCCCTCCTGACCACGCCCTCCACAGCCTCCAGGGCGCCCACCCCCCCTCCCCATTTGATGTTATGGCGTGAGGCCACGCCTTCCGGGAGGGGGGAGTAATGTCACAGTCAGTCGTCTTCACCTGTTTTGTCCCGTCATCTGCACCACACTTCCCCGGATCCTTTTGTTCCTCTCCCGGACTCACTCCCCAATCAGCCACCTGTTCCTCGTCCTGTCTTCATCATTCTCACCTGTTTGCACCTCGTTTAGTTTGATTCCCCTGTGTATTTAGTTCTCCCTCCTTCAGTTGGTGTTTGTCAGTCAATGTTGAATGTTACGCTGTGTAATCCTGTCCTCCTGCCTGTATTTTCGAAATAAATGTCTCTACATCGAGATTCTGAACCCCGCCTGTTCTTCTTCCTGCACCCGCACCGTGACACTAACATTGTGAAATACTATTACATGATGTTATTTTTTAATAATAAAAGAATCTTTAAAAAAAGGGCAGATCTCATCATATTAGAATGTAGGGCTTGGTATTGACACAAATTTCACAATTCGATTCCAATTCATAAGCTTGCAATTTGATTCGATTCCGATTCGATTCAATATTGATTATTTTGGATATCAGTTACAATAAATGGCAAATTTTCTCAAGGAAATCAAATCTCTTAACTAATGCTGTAAACTATCATGGGAGTCTAGTTGTAGTAGCCTGCTAGGCTTCATTAGCCTAATATGAAGGTAATAATGAACTGTTTTGTAGCTATACAAACACTTAAATTACACTTTTATTTATTTTTATAATAAGAAGATTATATAAACATTTAAATGGTGACTGTCATAAAAACTTGCCTTTATTCAAATATGCATTAAATATTGAAGAACATTAAGATTATAATGCATATGTAATATGTTGTATATTTTTAGCAAAATACTCCTCTCTAGAGTTATTTTTCTAGCTGACTAACGAGTTGATGTGGGTTTTCTGAGGTAATATGACGATACATGACATTGATTACAAGCTGTTTAACTGACGTCTTTCCACGGTTGAAACACTGATTGAGCGAATCAATGTGACATGATACGGATTTCGATAAGCTGAACTCTATCTTTTAACACACTTTCATTTGCTCATTCATGTTTATTTGGCGCTGTGACTGGTATTATTAAGCCGGAAGAGAGATCAGCGCTACTGCTTAGCTGCGCCAGAGCGATCTCACTCCACAGCGCCAAAACACTTTATGTCTTTGAATTTCTAAAGAAAATGGACGTAATTTGAAAATTGAGACTTTGTTTCAGATCAATAGTAACAAAGGACACAGATTATTGCGATTTTTTTTGATTGTGCGCAGCCGCGCTACAATGATCCATTCTTTCAAATGAAACAGGATTACTAATCGATTCTTGAGATTTAAGAATCGATATCAGTTCGTAAAAACGAGAATTGATTAATATCGAGAAATCGATATTTATTACCCAGCCCTATTAGAATGATTTCTGAAGGTTTGTGCGACACTGAAGCCCCGCAAAGTGACAAAGTCCCCCCGCCCCCTCCCCTCTGCACGCGCCTGCTAACCTCAGCTCCTCCATGGTCCCCATCTGCCTTTCTCTTCACCAACCAGTTAAGTAGACTCATCTGAAAAATTAAATTATATTTAACTATCAGGACTATGAGCAGTAGGTGATACTTCCTCGTCCTCATGGAAATAGTTCGTACCGCTTTCTCCTTTCCACAAGTGCTCGCTGTCCCGTGGAGTCTCTCGTTGCTATGCAACCTTTAACAGAGGCGCGATTTGATAAACCGCGCGTCATTTCTATTCTGAGTGGAGCACGTATGCTTTATTTAAATTAACGAACGGCAACGTGACATTAGCCTAATCGAAAATATTTCCATATATGGCTCTTTCCTCCGTTCTTGTCAACAAGTGGATTCAGAGCCACATTAGCAGCGCTGCCGGTCGCCATGTCTGTGTTTTTAGGTGTATAAGTGAATGAAGTGAATGTCATGATATTGCTGATCATGAAAAGATTTCGCAGCGCCGCCGCTGAATACATTGTAGGGGAAACACTGAATGTAATACACAGCGATGTGCAAATTGTAGTGCTGTAGTGGCACGTCGATGACGTTGATGATTCGACGTCAAAATTGCGTCGACGTCATATTTTTGCGTCAACGCTTCTTTATTTATTTATTTTTTGCATGTTCCCGGCGGTACAGCTTGCCACACACACGTGGGAGACCGAAACATTGCAGAATAGAGGACGAAGACAACTAGAAGTGAATTTGCTATCCATTCAATGAATCACACACAGTAAACAAACCCTTAAGAAAAAAAAATTGCAATTTAGATGCGCAAACTGGGTGCCGGTGTGGTGAGACGTACAAGCTCGGGCAGATTCGGCTTGAAGTCGTTTCCGGATGCGGCGCCGGGCGCGCTGTTACAAAAAAAAGGCGTACACACAGCCAGCCACAGTCTTGAGTCTTCCTGGTCTTGCGCACCCAACGCGTCATTTTTGCCGTGCGCACATTCGCGCTCGTGCGGACGTGTCGAGTATAAACAAGGCTTTTCTCCGTGTCAGCACGCGCTCTGATCAGTAGGTGCACAAACCTCTCCCGATTCATCTCCAGTAGTAGAAGCCTCCGATCGCACCACTAACTCCGCCTCCGTTTCCCTCCTCAGCTGATATTAATATTTAAACATTCTCTATGATAAAAAATGTTTGTAAAAAATATTTTAATAACACGGTTTTGGCGGTTGTAGAGTTATAATGATGGTGTTCAAATACATAACATTAGACTAACGTTAGCCAGCTTATAGTATCTTGATTCAGTATGCCAGTATTTATTTGAGATATTGTTTTTTTATTAATTGAGCAGCAGAAAAAATATTCTTTATATTAGTCGTCCAATTAGTCATTAGATTAGTCGACTAATTGATAAAATAATCGCCCAACTAATCGTTTAGTTAATAATCGTTTACCCCAGCCCTAGCAAATTGAGTTACCCCTCCAACTTCTAGTTTTATTGATAACCTATATCTTATCACATGCGATTTGATATTACAGAAGTCCTGAGGTAAAATTACATTATTACGTAACTTACTACCCTTGTAAAGTTAATCCGAATAGGGCTTTAGTCTCGACATTTTCCCCTCTCACATCCACATACAATAAAAAAGGTATAGGCTTAATGTCGTCCGAATTTAATTTTTTAGAAATTACTGATGCAAACATGTTGAAAATCTTCTTCTCAATTTTTATTACAGGTGGCTGCGTTCTGTGTGTGTGTGTGTGTGAGAGAGAGAGAGAGAGAGAGAGAGAGTGTGCGAGTGTGTGTGTGTGCGCGCGCGTGTGTCTGTTCGTGTGTATGTGCGTGTCACAAATCATAAATTGTTTCTTCAACTTATTAAAATATCTTACTTTACTGCTACTATCTGTTTCTGCTTCTTTATCATATTTATAGTGTGTGATTTATAAAATATATTATATCCTTCATCACACATATTGTGTCTGGTCACTTTATATCTTATATCAGAATATCATATTACTGTTAAACCTACAATGGATATTAAAATACGCTGAACCATGTGTCCTGTATCATAGCTACATGAATGACCTTTGCAGCAAAAAAAAAAAAAAAAAAAAACCCGTAAAAATCAGTTCAGTATTCAGTGAGAAATGATTAATTTAATGCGCTGACAGCTCATATCACCTGCCATTCAGATTACACTCCAATTCTCGTCCGTGGCAGTAGCGGTCGATAGAGCGTCTACCTGTATGATGTCTATGTAAACACCCCACACTCCAAACATGACATACAAAATGTTGTGGAACAGATACAACAACCAGAGATATATTTATAAGCTATCATTTTATTGTCATCACAGTTTGCCAACAGTCCTGCGTCCATGATTCTACATTGATTAAAAAAGAAAATCAAATGTGTTTTAATGGTAATTATTTTATACGGAAATCATTTATTTATAATTCAGATGAGAATAAAATGTTAATTAAAATTAAGGAAAACAAATATATTGATCTGAAGCAAATTAATTTTACATTCATTCAAGTACAATTACCAAACATATATCAAGGTCATTTTGTCTTTTTATTAATTTAATTAATAAACTAATTATATAAAACTATTGTCAGTGAGTGCACTACAAATAAACTGGTTCTATGCCTTTATTAATAAAACTTAAACAACTTAAAAATACGAGGCTTAAGAGATTTATCTTTTTACTCCATTTACCGAAATCGTACTGAACCGTCTGAATGTCTGAACCAAGGTATGAACCCAACCGTGACTTCTGTACCGTTCCACCTCTAATGCAGTACAGTTTCATTATTATTTATTACTATCCAGAGAGCGGCTTACTATAAATAATTTGTGCGGCCAAATCATGTTTTGCGCCAGTAACTGAAAAAGTTAGTAGCGCAAGTGCCACCAGTGGAAAAGGTTAGTGTAGTTCCCTGCAAAATATGTGATAAGCCGCTTTCCGACCAAGTAGTTACAGGAACTTAGTTATAGGAACTGTCCACTTCTAAACAGTTCTTAGAACTAGAACCAAGTGGCCATAGGAACTGGTAGGAGGGGTAAGGGAGTGACGCAAGCACGGCGACGGTCTTTATAGCGTCATCACTAGACGTAGCACGGCCACATACAATAACGACAAACCAGCATGGAGGAGGCTATTGCAATGTTCCTGTTTTGCCTTGCCGGGACCTTAATAACGGAGTACGAACGGCGGCGTTTGCTAAAACACACAGCGTATGGCAGACAGTGTGCTACAAGTTCCGTGTTGACAGTGGGCGTGACTTATAAGTTGAACCAATCAACGTAGACCTAGGGAAAGGGAACTAAAAAAGTCCTCGCTCTAGACTAGGTACTGAAAGAGTTATAGGAACTACGGTCTGAGGAACTAAAAAATCCCCAATTTAGTCCGGTCGGAACACGAGAAAAAAAGGGTTATAGGAATGTTAGGTTCTAGGAACTGCAAAAATCTCTCCGGTCGGAAAGCGGCTATAGTTTCCACAACTTTTCAAAAGAGGAAAAAATATGAGTGGGGGTTCATTCTCCAGCTGGCTGGCAGGAGCCGCTACTGGCACGTCACCAAGTTTCAGAAACCATTGATTTTTGGCAGTGTTTTGTGTTCCTCCTTTTCTAGCTCATTTATTATTTATTATGCAACTTAATGATTATGTACTTTTTTATGATTTATGTTTTGGGGGTGGTTATCCCAATTGAACCAAGTCAAGTCACATTTATTTATATAGCGCTTTTCACAATACAGATTGTATCAAAGCAGCTTCACACTGATAACATGAAAGTAGCACAACACAGATCAACAACATTGCTAAACACTAAATAACTCCAACTGAGCAAGCCCAAAGCAAGCCAAAAGCAAGGCGACAGTGGCAAGGAACCAAACTCCATCAGATTGGATGGAGAAAAAACCTTGGGAGAACCCAGGCTCAGTCGGGGGCCAGTTCTCCTCTGGCTTACATTCATATTGTTTAAATATAAATATTAAATATAAATATTGTTAATGAATCAAACGGCGCCATAACATATCGCAGGCGTTGAGTCGTCTCTTCACAGGCGTTGAGTCGTCTCATCACAGGCGTTGGGGCATCCGAAATCCCCGTGAGAGGCTGGACACAAAACTGGACCTGACGAACACCATTTTTCTCTGGACAAGCGTCCCGAGATAACAGCAGAAAGGCAGATGGGAAATAATTAGCATAGCTGATGTTCATAATGATTTCCGTTATAACTCACAAACTCTCCGTAAACTGAACTCTCCGCAACCCAACCATACGCGCCGACCCGTTTGTCTAAAAGGCTGTCGAGCCCCACTGGTGCGTTAAGCAGTTTCAGTGGCAAACGGTTCCGTATGGCATAACAGAGGACTAGAAGGTAAGCATTATGTGAATGCTTGACTAAAGAGAAGCGTCTTTAATCTAGTTTTAAACTGTGTCAGCGAGTCAGAGGCTCGGACCGTATCGGGAAGGCCATTCCAGAGTTTTGGAGCTAAATGCGAGAACGCCCTCCCTCCTTTACTGGACTTCGATATCCTAGGAATGACCAGAAGCCTTGAATTTAGTGATCTTAAGGAACGCGGTGGATTGTAGGGCGAAAGAAGGTCTGTTAAGTACATAGGAGCTAAACCAAAGGCTGTTCTTGTAACATATGAAATATGATCTTCGAAAGACAAGTTGCGGTCTAGTATAACACCCAGGTCTTTTACTGTAGTGGATAAAGTAACAGGACATCCGTCTATATTAAAGTTGTATTGTGAGAGGTTTTGTGAGTAGTTTTTTGGACCAATAAGTAATACCTCCGTTTTATCTGAATTTAATAGCAGGAAATTACGCGTCATCCAGCATTTTATATCTTTGAGACACTCTGTCATTTTAGATGAGTTAGTGTTTTCATCTGGTCGTGATGAAATATATAATTGAGTGTTGTCAGCGTAACAGTGGAAATTAATTCCATGTTTTCTTATAATATTACCAAGTGGCAGCATATATATTGAGAATAGCAGAGGGCCTAAAACCGATCCTTGCGGTACTCCATAGTCTACTGACGTTATCTTTGATTTTTTCCCATTTAAACAGACAAAATGAGAACGGTCCGATAAGTACGATCTAAACCAGCTTAATGCCTGTCCCTGGACACCGGTGAAGTTTTGTAGTCGATCCAAGAGTATTATATGATCTATAGTGTCGAACGCAGCGCTAAGATCAAGTAGGACTAGTATTGAGATACAGCCTTGGTCAGAAGCTAAAAGTAAATCATTTGTAATTTTAACTAGCGCAGTTTCTGTACTATGATGCGGTCTGAATCCTGACTGGAATTTTTCATAGATATCATTTTCTTGCAAAAAAGAGCACAATTGAGCGGACACTACTTTTTCAAGTATTTTGGACATAAATGGAAGATTTGAAATGGGTCTGTAATTTGCCAAGTTATTTGGATCTAATTGCGGTTTCTTAATGAGCGGTTTTATTACTGCCAGCTTGAATATTTTTGGAACATGACCTAAAGATAAAGACGAGTTAATAATATTGAGGAGAGGCTCTTCCACTACAGGTAATAGTTCTTTCAGTAGTTTAGTGGGTATTGGATCTATTAAACATGTTGTTGGTTTAGATGCAATGATAAGTTTATTTAGCTCCTCCTGTCCTATCGTTGTAAAGCGGTGTAGTTGTTCTAGAGGGGCCATAATTGAAGCTGAATCATAAGACACCATAGCGGATTGTACATTTATAATTTTGTTTCGGATGCTTTCTATTTTCGCATTGAAGTAATTCATAAAATCATTACTACTAAACTGTAACGGTATATTTTGCTCTGGTGATGTCTGTTTATTTGTTAGTCTAGCCACGGTGTTAAATAAAAACCTTGGATTATTTTGCTTATTTTCGATTAGTTTGCGGAGATGCTCAGCCCTGGCTGTTTTTAGTGTCTTTTTATAACGTGACATACTGTCTTTCCACGCGATTCTAAAGACCTCTAAATTAGTTTGTTTCCATTTACGCTCTAAGTTGCGAGTTTCTCTCTTGATAGCATGCGTAGCACTGTTGTACCATGGTGCTTTAATTTTCTCTCGAACCTTTTTTAATCTAATTGGCGCAACAATATCTAATGTACTAGTAAGAATGGTGCTTAAACTGCTAGTCATTTCCTCTAACTCATCTGTTTGTTTGGGTTCACTTTGCAGCTTAGATAGATCAGGTAAGCTATTTGAGAATCCATCTATAGTGGTTGGAAGGATTTTTCTGCCTGGTCTATAACGTGGTGCAACATGACATATTTCATCAGTACGTATTATGCAAGTCACCATGTAATGATCAGTGACATCATCGCTTTGCGGTATAATATCTATATCAGTTGGATCGGTTCCATATGATATAATTAAAATCTAGTGTATGATTTAGACGATGAGTGGGACCACTGACGTTTTGTTTGACCCCAAAGGAGTTTAATAAGTCTGTAAACCAGTCAAATATCCATGATCAGTTTGGCATCAGTTTTACGCTTTGCTCCACGCTCATGGAGTCGGCCGCGGCTGATCTGCATGAGCGTCCAGCAAAGCGTCAGCAGCTGCCAGTCTGATCATAACAGCCCCTAAAACATTAATTATACTAATATACTATACTCGCAGATCAGCCGCGGCCGACTCCATGAGCGTTGAGCAAAGTACCAGTAAGCTGCCAGTCTTATCATGGCCATTTGACTGATTAAATTGGGATAACCGTCCCCAAGACATCAATCATAATAAAGAACATAATCATATCAACAGTTATTTCAGTCAAAGTTGCTCTTCTATCAGCTTGAATCAGTCGGCCCATTCTCCTCTGACCTCAACAAGGCATTTTCGGCCATAAGACTACCGCATACTGGATGTTTTTCCCTTTTCACACCATTCTTTGTAAAGCCTAGAAATGGTTGTGCGTGAAAATCCCAGTAACTGAGTAGATTGTGAAATACTCAGACCGGCCCGTCTGGCACCAACAAGCATTCCATTCTCAAAATTGCTTTAATCACCTTTCTTTCCCATTCTGACATTCAGTTTGGAGTTCAGGAGATTGTCTTGACCAGGAGCACACTCCTAAATGCATTGAAGCAACTGCCATGTGATTGGTTGATTAGATAATTGCATTAATGAGAAATTGAACAGGTGTTCCTAATAATTCTTTAGGTGAGTGTATAATCATGATATGGAGGCTCCGGCGCGGTCACTTGTTGCTCATGAACTGGAGTACCTCATCATAAATTAACCGAAACTCAGCGTATGCCTCACAAGCTGCGTTTCCATTACCCTTCAATTTGCGCAAATTGAAATTGCGAAATGAAAATACGCTCAATGGAAACACGTCAATTTCGCAAAAACTCCCGTTTATCGCAAAAAAGTTTTTACACTCTCATGAGGAGGTTTTTCAGGCAATTCGAAAAAGGATTTTTTCGCAAAACTGCATTGGAAACGGATTTTGCGCATTTACAGTCACCTGACTTAGAAGACGGAGTGTGTTTTAGGTCCGTGTCCGCAAATAAAAAATAGTAATTATCATCATTATTATAACATTTATTAGTCTACATAGCCTTATGTAGAAGACGCTTTTATCCAAAAAAGGAACAAAGCAATTCGTCACATCTCATTCATAGTACAGGTTGGACAATAATAGGGCTAAGATTATCACAAATAAACACTCGATTATGTTCAATATCCAAGAGTGTGTGTGGAGTTTGGAGCACGCACTGGATGGCAGACAGGCGTGGGCGCGCCGTGAACACTTTCATTTTCCCATCAACAGGGGAATCAACTTAAAATACTCTATCATTTGTGGTTATACAGAACATAATAATACATTGTTCGCAACTACTTTTATTTGCGTAATGTCACAATAACAAGAAAACGTTGTGCTTTTAAAAAATAACATAAAACAATCAGGCGCGCTTTATGATCTTCGTGAACTGAAGCGCGAGAACTGAACTAGCCTAAAACTTTTAATGTCCACTTTAAAAAGAACAAATTCGAATCGTAAACTAATACCTTCTGATAATGTAATCCATATGAAAGGTGCAGTTCTCTCTAAAGGTGCATCCGGATCCGGCGATTATGTTTTTAGCTCGTTATTTTTTCAGACGCATTTATAATAACTCGCCTATAGCCTACAGCACTGTGGGAAAAATATCATGGTAACACTTTATTTCGATAGTCCACTTTAGACATTCTACTAACCATAAGTAACTTTTCAACTACATGTCAACTAACTGTCATTAGAGTATTAGTAGACTGTCAGCTTAATATCTGCTAACACTTTATTTTGTTGGTCCCCAAACAGACATTCAAATGACTTTAAGTAACTTGGCGACTACAAGTAAACTTATTCCCCTAACCCAAAGCCTAACACCTAACCATAACCTAACAGTCTACTGACAGTCTACTATAATATACTAATACTCTAATGACAGTTAGTTGACATGTAGTTGAAAAGTTACTTAATTTGAAAAGTTAAGTTAATTAGTACAACGTCTAAAGTGACTATCAAAATAAAGTGTAACCAATATCATAAATATCCATGTTCTAATTTGGCCTTAGAAAACCAGTAAAATCTAAAATCTAGTAAAAAAATCCCCCCCCCCCCCCCCCCCCCCCCATATTAATTTGTGAATATTTTAAATGTTTTAAAGGGGGCAAAAGGTCATAAATAAATATCTGAAAATTCGTTGAGATGTAGCCTAGGCTATATAGCGCAGCATTGGTGTGGTCAAACTAAAAAGATGGTGTTCAACTTTGCATTTTAAAAATACAACAACCGTTCATTTTTCGTTTTGCAATGGCTGTTTGGACATAATCAAGATCGAGTTCTTTATTAAATTCATTTAAAAAAAAGAAACAATAATTACAGGCCTCTCTAAACCTCAAAGAAATGCCATCAAGACATCGAAGCAGAAATAAGGAAGAAACACCAGGAACTCCGTGTCTTTTCCTGCCATTAATGCTTGGTTAACACACCACGTCTCCTTCCATTAATAATAATAATAATGTCTAGTGCGGTGTATGGCTGTGAAATAGGTAAACCTACCAATGTCCGTTGCCATGATTTTTGGAATGACTTATCGCGAGAGGAAAAAAAAGACGTTTTAGTCGCAAAACTTCGGTTAATGGAAACACCGTCATTTCGCAATAGTTTTTTATCGACATTTGGAAAATATCGCAAAAGTTTTGCGCAAATCTGTATTGGAAACGTGCCTACAGGCATGATAAATATATCTATATATAGAAAGCTTAAAATGTCTTTAAACGAAACAATTCAAAACGAAAAAGGCTACTCTCTGATTATGTAATCCATTATGTGCATTTCTCTCTGTAGGGCAGGCATTAACTACGGAGATGGTAAACTGATAAACGGTCCGTAAAGCACAAAATAATAGCGCAGTTTCGTTCTGCTTTCATTACGCTTGCTATTTGATTTTGGGCAACGGTGTGGTGGTCGCGCCGCGCATCTGAATGAAAATATTGCCCTAGTGTGCTGATCTCCTTTCTGTGTTTGCAGTGTAATGGAAGCTGTGGTTAGCCTTAACCCTAAGTGTGTGGCTGATCTGGAGTCTGATATTGATGAAGATATCGAACCACTGAAGAGCAAGTGGACTTCAAAAGAGGTGAGCTGAAGCACTGAGATGCATTTATATCATTAATAAGATAATATGTCACTTACTTGATTTAATTAATCGTGCTGCCATTCTGGACCACAGAAGAGTAGGACGCAAGAGAAGAAGGTTCAACATTATACTTCAGTGATAAAAAAAAATGAAACACGAATGTAATGTTTAAAGTCATTTTTACTTATCAGTATTGTTGAATTGGATCATCAAAGGTCAGTCAGCAAAGACACTGGTTAAAGTGAGATTAAAAAAATAAAGTATATTTTGTGTAATTTAACTTTTTTATGATTGCAGGTTTGTGTAATATTTTGAGTTTGCATTTCACTTTTTTATTTTATTTGAGGAATACTAAATCTGTTTTTGGGAAAGTGGGACTAAAATGTATAAAAGTACACTACACTACCTGCTACTGTAGCAGAGCGGGCATGTAATTTTTTTATTATTAGACATCAAAAAGAATGTATAATAATTCAAATCATGTATTATTATTATTTTTTAAATATATAGATATATGAAAAAATATATATATATTGATGGTATCATAAACTTTTTGTCAAATAATGTGCTGCACAATGAGCTTTACTGTTAAAATTAAAACATGGATTATTCCTTAAATTCAGTTTTGTCTAAAAAATTCATAATTTATTCGTATTAGTGTTAATGTATTATTACATCTGGACATTTCCTATTTTTACTGTACAACAGTAATATATTTCTGTCAAGTTAAACCGAACTTTTATTTTGACGGGTTGCCGTGAAGCCCTTTGAGTTTCTGTGTGTTTGTCATGATCATGATGATAGTTGCACAAATGAAGCGGTTAAATGATCACGAAGTGACTTTCAGAGTGGATCTAGAGCCTGGAGAGGAAGTTCAATAATTTCTGTCTTCATATAGGCAAAAAAACAGCGCAAGCGTCACACGTGTGTCTTCAGTGTATGTGTGTGTGTGGTAAATAAAACTGCGCGTCGGCTGCACAAAGATATTCATATTAACGGCTCTGGGCTGCACACTATTCATTCACACGGAACATACGATTCATACGAACAGGATTCGTATTTAAATAGTATTTGTGGTTTAATATTCACACACACTAGTCTATATCGCGATTTTTATTTCAAGTGTCCCTTTAAGCTTCTGATCTGATCATGTTCACGCACAGCGCACACAACGCCTCGGCACTCTCTCACGATTTCTCTCAATAAAGGGGAACACAAAATACTTCTTTGAAAAAGTAACTAGTTACTTGGGAAAGGTACTGTGATTACGTAAAGTAAAGTGTTACTTGTAATACGTTAGTCCCAACACTGCCTGTTTTCCCCCCCCCACCACTTTCTGATGCTATCATTATATTGCTTATAGTGTGCTACAAATCTTAGTGTTTGTATTTCATGGCTAACATTTAGGATGAAACCCTTGCGTCCCTCGTGGTGAGGTTTGGACGGGAGGAGTGGGAGCTGATTTCAGGCTACCTACCGGCAAGTGGTCTAATTTAAAGTGTTTCTGTTTATTCAAAAATATTCAAATGTTTACGTGGATATTTGTGATTGTACATATTTGATCAGTTGTACTCACTCTGGAATTGTGTGTTATTGCAGGGGCGCTCTGCACAGGAGTGTAAAAACAGATTCACAATGGTCTTAGACCCAGAGCTCATTAAAGGAACCTGGACCAAAGAAGAAGATGAAAGGGTGAGCACTGTTTGAGAGATATCTGAGCTGGACAAAAGACCACGGGTTTGTGTCACTTGTCCTGTATTTAAATGGCATGGCATTGATTGAGTGGCACAGTTTGCTTCTGTGTTTATCAGACACCAATGCACAACATGCATGGAGCATTCATGGTTATCCTCATTCTTTTCTTAAAGGACAACTCCGGCGCAAAATGAACCTTTGGTCTAATTACACATTGTTACCTAGTCAACCGGTATCTGAGATTTGTTTTCATGATTGCCGAATGTAAATAGTTTTATCTCTAAAAACAGTTTAGCCTATAACGCTAGTTCAATGCTAGTATATGGGGCATAGAGTAATGACAAATAAAAATCGCTTGTTATTACCACTAACAAGGCTCAAAATAGCCCCACAATAAAACGACAGCATAACAAGGGTCCCTACATTCAAACCGAAGCGTTGAGAACTTTGTCAGTGTCCACACAGTTTAATAAGAAGATATTTTATACACACAGTAAATTTCGCGAATACAGGAGGAAGCCATCTTTGAAAAATAGTCTCTACCAGTCGATCTACGAACGCCGATCCAAGTGCGCTGAACTGTGCAGAATCTCATATTATCCGTTGTTTCCAGAAGAAACACAAACACAAACCGTTTACTTGTCTTCAATATGTACACGTAGCCTACTGTTCGCGCTCACCTTATCACCTTATTCACATCTCACCAGCGCACTTGGATCGGCGTTCGTAGATCGACTGGTAGAGACTATTTTTCCAAGATGGCTTCTTCCTGAATTCGCGAAATTTACTGTGTGTATAAAACATCTGCTTATTAAACTGTATGGACACTGACAAAGTTCTCAATGCTTCGGTTTGAATGTAGGGACTCTTTTTATGCTGTCGTGTTAGTGCGGGGCTATTTTGAGCCTTTTTAGTGGTAATAACAAGCGATTTTTATTTGTCATTACTCTATGCCCTATATACTAGCATTATACTAGCGTTATAGGCTAAACTGTTTTTAGAGATAAAACTATTTACATTCGGCAATCATGAAAACAAATCTCAGATAACGGTTGACTAGGTAACAATGTGTAATTAGACTAAAGGTTCATTTTGCGCCGGAGTTGTCCTTTAAGCCGCCTTTCCACTGCACACGACATTCGCATACGATTGTCGTATTTCGCCCCCTGGTGTCAGTTGCACAGAACTTTGAAATTGGTCGTGAATCAACCGTTACCCTCGGATATTCACAATGGTAAAATTAATGATTTTAATGAATGTAATGCATGCATAAATATCTACACAAAACAAATGACCCTCAATACATCTCAAATAAAAACATAGTACATTTTATAGAGCTGATTAATATATTGATTTAATAATTATTAAATATTTTTTCTGCTATAGTTAATTATAACCAATATTTTACAGAAAGAGTGTTTACAGAAAAACATTAAAGAGTTAAAATATTTGTAATTCTAGCCTCGCACTCATAGTTTTTATTAGAATACATCACTTCCGGTTGGCCGGTCGCATACGGTCTAGCCGATATTTCAACGGATCCAAAGCTCAAATCGGATCCGAATTTTCCTCACACGCATATGATTGGAACTCCCCGCAGCTCCCGTACGACTGTCCATTGGAAATGAATGACTTCCGGTCTGACGGTGGTCGTTTGTCGTGTGCAGTGGAAAGGCGGCTTTAGAAGATGTAAGGATCATTTTGTCAAAGTTGTCTAACTGTTGTATTCTTTCTGTAGCTCATTCAGCTGGTGTCTTTATTCGGGGACAAGAAGTGGAGCACAATTGCCAAGCACCTGAAAGGGCGGCGGGGCAAACAGTGCAGAGAACGGTGGCATAACCACCTGGATCCGTCTGTGATCAAGACGCCCTGGACAACAGACGAGGACCTGCTGATCGTCAAGTGCCATTGTGTTCTGGGGTCTCGCTGGGCACAGATTGCAAAGTTTCTCCCTGGAAGGTAATTTAGAGCCTTTTTTATTTATTTATTTGATTCAAATAGTCTTGTTTGTATTGTTAAGTATATGTATTGTTATAGTTATTGTAAAATAGGGTTCTAACGGAACAATATTTTCACGATATTAATCATATATTTTCACAGTAGTAAACAATCAATTCTGATTATTATGATCAGTTAAAATGACTGTTGAATGAAAACATGTTAAACAAATGTTGTTGTTTTTTTAAACAAATGCTTTATTATAACAAATTTGAAACTATTTGTTTGTTTTGTTTATACAGATTTCAATAATCAAAAACCTGCCTGATCAGTTAAATGTAATAATTGATTATGGATTAGACTAACAACTCATTTTAGTCATTAATAATTTATAAAAATTAAGAACCGTGATATATCATCATACCGTTACAACCCTAATGTCTAATAGTCTTATAGTATTGTCATCTATTTTATCTTTATTTGTACTGACTGTTTTAATGTGAGGCATTGTGCTCAGTACAGTTTCCTACTGGTTACATCTGGTGATGTTTGACAGGACTGATAACTCCATAAAGAACCATTGGTATTCAACCCTAAAGCGTAAAATGGACAAGGGTGACTATAAGATGGAGGATGTGGATCTGAGTGATCTGGGAATCTACCTGACGCTAAAGGAAACCTCTGCTTCCACCAGTCATGAAAAGGTAATCTATATCCTTTACCCTGTGCTGTCGTGCTAATATCCAGTTTGATTAGCACTAGATCTGGCAGAATTCTTCATTTGTGTTAGTTTATCAGACTGAATAACTGTGGTCAATAGGGCTTGGAGTTCTGATGATAATATTGTATATATCGATGATATTTCACGAGTGGGCGATGCGTGTGGATTTCAGCAGTCAGATATTCATATATTCTAGTTAGCTCTATTAGTATAGTTAGTATAACCATTAGGGTTGGGTATCGAGAATCGAGTATCGATTGGAACCGGGACTAACTTTTCGTTTTTCCCGGAATCGTTCAAAAGTTAAAATTTCGATTCCTAGTTTCGATATTCACAGTCCGCCGAGCGGAAGAAGAAACCGCTGAACAACACCAACGAAAAAGCGTCTACCGGAAGTGTTGGCATAACCGCGCGGGTCGAACATTAGTAGCTTATGTCAGCGGTCCAAAGTGTGGCTTCACTTTTCTAAAAATAACGAAATCTCGGCAAAATGCTAAATTTGTGACAAATTAAAAAATTTATTGAAGTATTTCCTTCAGAAAGGAGTATTTTCTTCAGAAAGACCGTTGGTTAGCAAGGTTAGCTAAACTTTTTTGACCCTGTCTCTTAAAAGAATCGGAATCGAGAATCGTTAGGAACCGGAATCGAAACAAGGGATCGGAATCGGAATCAGAATCGTTCAAATTCAAACGATACCCAACCCTAATAACCATACACATCTTTGTTTAATGCTCTCCGTTTACTGCATAGCACCGAAAACACTTAGATGTAAAGGTATTACGAATGAGATGCCGGGTGTGTGTCTTTATCATCACACATGCAAGATCATAGTGGTCGACCAATACAGGTTTTTGATGGTCGATGTCTTTGAGAGCAGGGTGGCCAATATATAACTTATAATATATATATGGTTTAGAATTATTTTAATAAATTAGAAATTAATATGAATGCTGCTTATTAGGGCTGTCACTTTACATTCGAAAATTGATTGCACAATGGACAAGTTTCGAAAACAAAAATAGGGAATCGATTTTTCTTTTCTTTTTTTACTGAAAATGTGTTTTTTGTGATTGTTGCGGGCAAAGATCATTGATTATAACCCTTTTTCTTTAAAAATGTGGTGGAATATGCGGGATATTTATGCAATGAAATTGCGGGAACTAGCAAAAACTGCGGTTTTAAAAAGTGATTCTCCAACACTAAGAGCGGTTTGGCCAGACGGTGGAAAAGCTGCTATTGTAATTGGGATAAATTAGAAGTAAATGTGTTTGCCTGCACTTGTGATTTTAATGTTTGATTTTAATCCACAGTCAATAAGTGCATTGGAGCCGTTGCCCAGGGTGAAGCCGCTGAAGAGGAAGGCTTCAGACAGAACCCCGAAGGCCGACAGTCCCCCACTCTATCCGTCCTCACCCTCTTACTCAAGGAGTCCTTCCATCGTGGACCCGCAACACAAAGCGTATGTAGATGATGTTTTGCAGATGATTGCTGAGGACATGCTCCCGCTAAACTTCACTGAAGGGTGTGGGTTCCGTAAGTTCATGACTGCAGTGGGTCCTCAACACCCACAGCTCTCGCAGCGCACGATCGCTTCACAACTGTACAGCTCTGTGGAGAAAACCATCAAGCCACGGCTGATCCAGCAGCTCAGGAAATGTGTGACGCTGAGCGGGGGCCGTAATGTGGTGCACATCACCGCTGATATCTGGGCTAGTGAACACACAGAACCTCTTCTTGCCGTACAGATGCATTTTCTTGATGACGACTGGAGCGTTCACAGCAGAACTGTGGCTTTTCGCCATTTGCAGTGTAATCAGGTTACAGCACAGATCGGAGCAGAAATCGAGTCGGTTCTTCTAAGCTTTGGGCTTTTCCCGCATAACATCGGGTACAGCATCATCCATGAGGCCAAGAACACTATCGCCACTCATGATCTGTTCTGCGACTACAAGATCATGTGTTCTGCGCAGAAGAGCGACCCCGATGAAGAGGAGTTATTGAGTTTTCTGGATGATCAGGTCACCATAGATGATTTCTCTATAGCGGAGATATCCTCCAGTAAACACCTGGATTGCATCACCTCCCTCCTGCATTGCGTGATCAAGGAGGCAATAAAGAAGTCCAGAGTTGTGGAGCGGATACTGTTTGAGGTGCAAAGCGTGGTGTCTTTCTTCCGCCGCAGCGCCTACTGGCTAGAGCTTCTGGCTCAGAAATGCAAGCTCTCGCTGTTTGGCACGTTCGGCACAAGCGGCTACACCTGGAACTCCACAATCAGCATCATCCGAGAGATAATGCAGGAATCGGTGTGGGACTCGGTGATGAGCCTCGTGGATCAAGCCCACGCAGAGGTGAACAGCAGCCACATGTGTCCACCTGTGGTCCGTGTTACACGTGAACAGGTCGTGGAGTTCGTTGGTTTCATGGAGCCTTTTGAAGAGGTGGTCCAAGTGCTTCAGGAAGACGGCGTCACCTTGTCCCTCATCATTCCCACCATCATTGGACTTGATAAAACACTTGAGAGCAAGACCACAAAGTTGAGCTTTTTTTGCTCATCCCTGCGTTCTGCTCTCCGCTCTTACTTCCAACCTCTTATTTTGCGGAGAGATTTGATACTAGCCACAGTTCTGGACCCGCGAATCAAGCTCCAACCCTTTGACAATGGAAAAGAGAAATTCAAGACTAGCACACTGTTCACCCCTTCCAAACAACGGGCATCTTTAGTTGTGGAGTCAGCGCTGAGTGAAGCCGCTAGAGAGACCGGGCGTGATGAGCCGGAGCGTGTTGACATGTCTGAGCTGACTCAGTATCTGTCAGAGCCCTTGTCTGAGGAAGATGTTTCCGTTCAAAGCTTCTGGAAAGAAGCGACCCGCTTCCCTTGCCTGCGAAGCATCTGCCGCAAATGGTTGGCCGTCCCAGCATCCTCGGGGGGTTTTAAGAGACTGTTCCCCCTGGCGTGCTCTATTGTGCGGGCCCGCAGGAGCAAGCTCACGCAGCACACGGCCGAGCGACTCCTGCTCTACCGGGAGCATCTGAGCAAGAGCGCGACAGCGGAGGGGGACACACTCCGCTCTCTGCCTTGAGGAGCGGGGAGATTCGCGGATATGAGATGTACTTTTTTTTTTTATTATTCAGTGGATTTTTTTTTTTTATTGACTTTTCATGAGCATGCCACTGACAATAAACCTGAAACTTGAATCATTTTGAAACTTTTTACATCTGGAACTACAGTGGTTGTCGTATTGTTGTTTCACAAAATGTACCTCTCTATGATTCTGTCAGGAACGTGATCATCCTGAAGCGGAAATAAGTGTGAACATTAGTTGAGAAACACTGTTGACTATGTCTTTATCATAGCTGAAGCAAAATAATGCCAACGACAAGGGAAAAACAAAAAATGAACAAACAATACAAGAGTTTACAAGCAGGATTTGATTATTTTGTCACCAGACAAACAGACTCTCAAACTGTCCTGTTACAATAGCTAACATTACAACAGCATAACTGTGGTTCTGTGAATCCGCTAAACCGCTGTTACTCGTGTGTGGATCAGAAGCACCGTCTCTGCGTTTGCTTTCAGGCCTTCCCGTTCTCTAACATCTCCAACGCTGGAAAGCTTCCCTAATATTACCGCAGGTCATAAAGCACTTGCCTGATCATGACCTCCTTCTTCCAGTGATAATCCTCTGAGCTTTCCTCTTTTGTAATTAGGGAAGTGCAGGACTAGTCGACTAAACGGTACAGCTGCTACTAGTCGACACTAAAAACAACAGTCCACATTTAGGTTGCCGTGTGTGGGCGGCAGTCGGCTATGAAGTACCTGCTGTTTACTTACATTTTAAATAAATAAATAAATGATAAACCGTTTACTGGTCCCCCCTTCTTCCCTGCACCTTCAACTTTGTTATGTTCATATTTAAAAGCATTTACAATGGCATGCCCATTTTTGGGTGACATCGTAGAAGATGAAGCACTTATATTGAGAAGGCCTTTCAGACGTGAAAATTGACCCATTGGCTTTTCCCGACAATTACCTGCAAGAGCGTTAGCCTATTGCTTTTCTGGGGGTGGCATCCGCTACCTGTGCAGACTGTTGGGTCCCAAAATTTGATCAGACACTCACCAGTCTGCAAAATGTTCTTATATTTGATCTTGACCTGTTGTCAGGTCCTCTTTGGTCCAGTCATGTTTGTTCTGTATAAATATTGATAGGATGTGTAACAAAAAAGAGTAACATAAATTAATCAGCTGTCAGATTCACACGTTACAACATTGACTTCCACTGAGCAAAAGACAAGTAACTCCTTGAATGTATAATTATGACGTTTTCAGTAGCGCATTCAGTCGATCCGCTATTGTTTGCCATGCCCTTTCTCGCTCCTTTATAATAGCGGCAGGGCAGTGTTTCCTTTTCTGAGTATGATGTGCTTCAATTCCTCGCAAGTCTCCATTAAAGGATGTTGCTCACTTGGTGTGAAGTATGCAGTGTTGGGTAAGTTACTCTAAAAAAGTAATTAATTACTAGTTACTAATTACCTCTTCAACAGTGTAATTAGATTACTGTACTAATTACTCTCTCTAAAAAGTATTTAATTACTTTTAATTACTAATTACTTTCAAAGTCCCATATCAATCTCAACCAGCTGAATAATACTAGGATAGACATGAAGCTGTTTTAATGCTTTCAAATAAATACTATAAAATTGCATGAATTATCCTTAAAATGACCAAGGAGGAGAAGATTACATTATAAAAACATACTTTTTAGCATCAGACAATACATTTTGATATTAAACCCACTATTGTTATATGTCTGATCTCATGACATTTCACACTTTTTTCATACATATTTTACAATAGTTCATACGAATTTGAACAAGTGCGGTCGTAATATTTAGACACCTCATAAAATGCATACGAATCGCTGTGAGATCGTCTTGATCTATACACAGTATTTACCTCAATTACATCAGAAGTAACTGTAATTACAGATAAATTAAGAGTAATCCCATACTTTACATTTTCAAGGGAAAAGTAATTAATTTACAGTAACTAATTACTTAGTAATTCAATTAGTTGAATAAAAGAAGTATAAGTAGTAATTAGAAGTAGAAGTATTACTACTAATTAGTAATTAGTTACACCCAACACTGGAAGTATGGCGCACGCAACTTATCCATTGTAGCATCAATGAATCTGTGATGGACTGTGGTCTCATGAAGAAAGCTGTTGACACCAGAGCCCGTCTAACCCTTCTTTTACTGTCTATGCGTCTAACGGAGAGCCTTGGCACTTCCTATTAGCCCCATTGTGTATCATCTTGGTTACAGTTCCATTAGAATTCCACTGGAGGTGATCACGGGCGAGTGCAGAATGAATGGGAGTCTATGGGGCTAAACGGCTAAATGTGTCTCTTTCACCTGCTTGTCGTTAAATCAACATAGATTTTATTGTTGATTCCGCAAGTTCAATATAGATTATAGGCCAAAAGTCGAATGAACGAGTACTTATGTCCTTTTGATTTCTTACAGGTTAGGGTGTTGTTGGCCAGAACACGCTAGCATTCTGCTATTGTGTGACGTCATCACAGTTTTGAATGGATTTTTAGAACAGATAAGTGAACTTAAAAATGCAATTTTCAGCTGAGTGTATTATCTTAGCCCTCCCCTTTGAATGCAACTTTAAAATTACTTGACAAAAAATTACTTCCCGAGAAAAGTGGATTTCTGGGGGTGAAACCCTAGCCTGGATGCCAGCCCGAACTCCGCCCACAACATTTTTTGGTCAGGAAGTTCGGTCTGGACTCGATCCATTGAGGAGTAATTATGATCAGTCAAAAAATGATCGGGCCAATCAAATTGCCAGGGCGGGCTTTATACGATGATGGACAGATGATCTGCAAGGACGTAATCACGTTATCAAAGAGCGCTTGTCAAAGATGACTGCAGCTGGAGAATTGAGATGTATAGATTCCACTGTCGCGTCTGTTGTGAAATAAAACGACAGCGCATTCATTTTAATAGACAAACAGAGAACTGCAATCAAGGCATTTGTCGATCGGAAAGATATTTTTGGGGTCCTTCCTACATGATTCGGGAAAAGTGTAACTTATCAGCTGGCTCTGACGGTCGTTAAGAAGATGGGACGTAATGAAAAGCCTGTGGTCGTTGTGGTTTCTCCTTTGGTGGCACTCATGGAGAAGTAAGTAAAAGAAGCAACACTCGTTATTTAACTTCTAAAATAAATAAAGTTAGGCTACGTTCTGTATTTGAAAACTGCGCTATGCAAAGGAGTTGACTTACTGCGTTGCTCTGATTGGTTGTAGGTCTACCGACTATCCAATTGAGTGCAGAGGTTTTTTTTTTTTTCCTGGTTCGGTTACGACACGCCTCATAATCAAAGCCCAACAGAGGAGTTTTCTCTCTTGAATATGAGTATGACGAAGTCAGGCTAGTGAAACCCCATTGACTCCCATTGCACGCGAGCGCCCCCGCATGGACAAAGACGTGTTACTGCAGCCAGTCCAGAAACCGGAAGTAACCAGCCAGTGCCAATTCTCTTCAATTAGACATTCTCTGTTGACACCCACTTATCTGAATTACTTACACCTGGCTTGATATAGCCACTCCTCCTGAGCCTGGTTTGGCCTTTGTGAAACTGATAAAGCCAAGATGCTTTAGGTCACACTAGGTCAAGCCCAGCTTTATCTCTTATCCTGGATTTCTAAATTCTGCTTTTGTGAAACAGCCCTCTGGTAACAACTGGAGGAAAACATAACTGGGTCAAGAATCGAAGGACGATTCAATGTTTTGGGGTTTTAAGATCTCTGACATGATATTTAAAAGTAAATAGCTCAAAAATTATTTTAAAATTTTAAAGTACATGGTATATCTCAAAAAGTAGGTGGTATAGAGTTCGTACTGAAATGTGATTATTATATTAACAAAATAGCCATTAAACTTGCAAGTTTCCACAAACACGCATTACTTTCCTGGACGCTTGTGTATAGTCATAATTCCCCCCATAAATGTACCATTTGGAATAATAGAGACAGGGGTTAGAAACCAATCAATAATTTTTTAAGAACTGGTTTGAAAAAGGGAGTTATTGTGGAACAGTTGATCAAAAAGGATGGTATTTTATACAATTATACTGAATTTGTTCATATTTGTAACTTTTCAGTTGATCCAGTATTCTTTGGTTTTACATGCAGTTCCCAAAAACTTTAGAGGCTACTAGAATATAATAATAGTTTTAAATTACTCTTTGCAAACAGTTGAAGAATGTTCTTCTATTAAGTTGCAGGGCAAGGATTTTACAAGGTTTGGATGTAATAATGTATCTTGTGTGTTCCCCTCTTCTATCTAAATGTATATTGCTGTTACTCACTGGGAAAAACATCTTGATCTGAGTCAAATTTGGATGAAGCCTTATAAGTATTACATCACAAATAAAGTGAAAGAGGTTTCATAACATGTTTCATTGAGGTTTCCCAAGTCACTTGTGGTACAGCTTTTTAAAGTGACCATGGAAGATATTTGTGTTTTTGAAAAGAAAAATCCCTTGAAACTATTAATCTATTTTAGAGTGTCCCAAGAACCGAATATTTAGGAAAGAACTCAGTAATGTTTTTCATTTGATGGTGATACAAATATTTTCTTTTTATTTGATTGAATTATTATACTTGCCCGTACTATATTCATAAATTCATATGGAATGAAAAAATGCCAATCTTGTAACAATTTCAAATTTATGTTAAAATTAATTTAGAAACAATCGTAAAAAGTAAAAACTTGAAAGCAAGGAAAACTACACCGCTGTTTAATAGTGCTAAAGGTTTCCTGTAAAAGGCCTTTTTTTCTTCCTTCGTTTTCCCCCTTTTGTTTACCCCTGACATGTATTGTTATACGTATTCATGTGTGTGAATTATGTTTTGTTCTTATAAAAATGCATTAAAAAATGAAACAAGTGGTGGAAAATGGTCAAAACCCACACGATAACAGAAAACAGTTCTTGCTGTGCCTTTAGTTTAGATGTCAAAAATGTAATATAAAAAGGCTGGACTGATATTTCTTCTTTGAAACTTGAAATATACACTGAAATTCGAGATAAAATCAAAATTGTGAGATATGCACTCGAGATACCTTGTTGTTTTATTACATCGAGTGCCACTGCAGAACTTGTGGACTCCACCCACAATACAAGTCATCGGTGTCTGCAAACACAGTCTATTAATAATGAGGAATAACAGTTTGTGGAGTAGGCGAGTTGGAGTATCATTGCCTACTGGAGTGCAGTGAGAAGCGGTCGGACAAGGCAGAATAGATGGTAATTGCTAACCAACTAACTCCAGGTGGCAGTAGTGCAAAATTCAGACCGCGAGCTGCCGTTACAATCCGAAGAAGAAGAGAAGGAGAACTGTCATGGCCGGCGTTGGGCTGAAGATGTGTCTGCTGCTGCACCTGCTCGTGTTCAGCTGGTATATATTCACTATCTGGAGTAACTGCACCCTGCAGACCTCAGACAGACACCCCGGTGTGCGTTCATACGGAGGCCGCTGGAAGTATCTGACCTTCATTAATCTGGTAGGAGTGGTTCTTCACACACCTTTGCCTCTGCCGTCCGTTATTATGACACGCCGGTGACGTCAGGCAGGCTTTTGACATGCGGGTTCAAAGCCATTAAACTCAAACAACGCATTTTTATTTTATATACGTTAATAAAACAAAAAACGCCTTTGCATAGCGCATGGCTTAATGATAATAAATCAAATAGAAACTTATTTATTAGACCTATAAATCAATTAAACAATTTAGCTGTATGATTATGATATCAAATTAATTGTAAAATGTTCAGACAAATGTCACTTTTATTGTATTTTGAATTCGCATTTGATGTTTTGCAACTTTTCATGTATGAAATACTGTGTCAATATATAAAACTACTACAACCCCGTTTGACCTAAAAGTATCAGACCAAATGTAAATTCTTCAGTTTATTAGTTTTAGGATTTATTATATGGATTTAAATGGGCTCAGTACTGTATATTAAAAACACCAGATTAATTATCTGAAAAACAAGCCTTCTGCAATAAAAGGGTTATTATTCTGAACATTTTACTATTAGTTTGATATAATGTTGTTAATTAATTTACAGTGCTAGCCTAATTAATTTATATATAATTTCTTGAAGTTAAGCCTTGCGCTGTGCAAAGGGTGTTTATATGTGTATGTATCCTAGCTGGTTTGTGCTGTAAAAATGAAATATGCAGTTTAATTGGTATCAAACCAAGCCGAGACACCCAACATTCAACCCGAAAATAGTCATATAACCATTGCAATAACTCCGAAGCTATTCAGTTAAGGTAAAAAACTGCATAGTGCTGCTTTAAATTATCTTTACAGCTGTAGTTATGACTGTGTTCATGTCACATGACTCACATGTGTGTGTGTGTGTGTGTGTGTGTGGGTGTGTTGTTTTTGTGTCAGGTGCTGCAGGCGGTGTTTTTTGGATGGTGTCTGTTGGTGGACGTGACGCACATGCTGGTGCCGGTGAAACACACTCGCAGCGGGACTCCTCTGAGGCTCAGTAAAATCAGAGACTTCTACTTCACTGCGCTGGCCTTCCCTGTCGGCACTGTGAGTACCAGTACAGGCCCAGTTTAACACACACACACATACACACACATATGTTAACACCAGTATAAGCCCAGTTTAACACACACACGTTAACACCAGTACAGGCCCAGTTTAACACACACACACACCAGTACAGGCCCAGTTTAACACACACACACACACACACACACATTAACACCAATACAGGCCCAGTTTAATATACACACACGCTAACACCGATATAGGCCCAGTTTAACACACACACACATATGTTAACACTAGTACAAGCCCAGTTTAACACGCACACGTTAACACCAGTACAGGCCCAGTTTAACACACACACACACACACCAGTAAGTAAAAAGTAAGTAAAATTTATTTATATAGCACCTTTCACAGACAAGGAGTCACAAAGTGCTTTACAATCTGTTAAAAACAAAAAGGATCAAAACATGGATGCACTAAATACACCATAACATGACACACGAAAATAATCTTCACAAACATGAAACGACAGTTAACCACTGCTGTTAAGTAAAAGCAAGTCCAAAAAGATGCGTCTTCAGGAGTTTTTTAAAGGAATTAACAGAACCCACAGTTCTCAGTGCTAAAGGCAGAGAGTTCCAGAGCCTTGGTGCCACCGTACAAAAAGCACGGTCCCCTTTAGTCTTGAGACGTGTTCTAGGGACAAGTAAGAGGTCCAGACCAGAAGACCGCAAGAGTCGACCCGATGAATGTTTATGTAAAAGATCCTGAATATAAAGAGGTGCCTGACCATGCAAGGCTCTATAAGTGATAACTAATATTTTAAACTGAACTCTGTATTCGACTGGGAGCCAATGAAGGTCCTTGAGAACTGGTCTTATATGGGACCACTTACTGGTACCCGTCAAAAGCCTAGCAGCTGCATTTTGTACAAGTTGTAATTAGGGCTGTGACGGTATGGGATTTTTTCTTACCGCGGTGAAGCAGCAACAAATCTCGCGGTTTGGCGGTTAACCGCCCAAACCCCCCCTATCACCCCCCACCCCCGCCAAAAATTAGTTTTTTACCGCGATCGCATCATCATCACACACTGCAGACGATCAAGAACGCATGTAGCTTGTAAATGACAATGGAAATGAATATTATAAAGCATATTATAAAAGAATATTATTCTTTATTAACAAATAAACAGATTAAGATTCATATTAAATTGTAAATAATTAACTATTCGTTAGGCTAAACTAAAACAGCCTTTTTAATAATTATAAAGCAGTTTTCTTTATTATTAACAGCAAATTAACATTTGTATTAAATTGTACATATTAATAATTAACTATTAATTAGGTTAAACGTAAACAACCTTTTTTAATAATTATAAAGCAGTTTTCTTTATTAACAACAAATTAACATGTATATTCAATTGTAAATATTAATAATTAACTATTAATTAGGTTAAACATAAACAACCTTTTTTTAAAGTGCAAAATAAAATACTCTGAACAAGTGTTCGGCTGTTGGGCCGCTTATGTCATGTCCTGCTGCTTTATTTTTCGGTCTTCAGGTTTCGTGACAGGAAAACCAACATGTTAACCTTGTCTGGTTTCAGCGAGGATCTTAACGGAGTAACAATGTTGCCAGCCGCACTGAATACACGCTCCGAAGGAGTGCTCGTTGCGCAAATAGTCATATATTTTCAGGCAAGCGGATCAGAGTGCAGATCGAGGGCGTCCTCCTGCATATACCTTGCGACTTCAGTATCTGCACAGATTCTTTTTGGGACCGGATTGGAGGATTGTGCTTTTCTCTTTACAAGCAGGTCCGCAAGATTCTTTTTTTTTTTTGGAGGAGGAGGCGAAGATGATGGCGCACTTCCTCCTCCTTCCTCTCCAGACGCAGCGGTACTCATGGCACCTTCTCCATCCCCGATATCGTGCCGCTCTTCTGGCATTGCCATCATCTCCTCCAAGAGCGCATCTTTAACGTCATCTCCGGGGTTGATGTCCTTGTATCTTGGGTCAATGAATGAGGCCTTTGCCAATAGTTACTGTGTTGCAGGCGCACTATATTTGTCTTTCAAGACCCCAACCATTTTTCTTTTCAGGTTGCGCGTCAATTCCGTGTCTTCATCAGTTGGGAGCAAACTATCCTCGGTTAATAACTGTAGGACTGGTTTAACAGAGGATGCTGTAACTGTCTTCTCGGAAGACAGCGCATCTGTAAAATCTGCGACCTTCTTCAGCGCTGCATTAACGGATTCAAGGACTTCGATGTCCTGCCACGTCGGTATCAAATGCTGGCTGCGCCGGTCATCCATCAACACCCTCCTAATGGCTGGGAGTTGCTCGAGAGCGCGCGCAACCATTTTCTGCTTAGTGCCCCACCTGGTAGGACAATCCTGTGAATACATAAGACAAATTAATACCCCAATTAGGCTATGATTTTTTTTTTTTTTTTTGTCCTGTGCAATAAAAATATTTATTTATACATCGTGCCACTATTTATATGTGTATTTTTGCCATCTGTTGTGTTTAATGTTATGGAGCTCCGCACATTAGAAAAAATGGCTAAATCGTACACACGATTTATATAAATAGAGGAGGGAACAATTAGTAAATAATTTTGCAAATCGAGGAAACGAAATAGTAAATTGTGCGCATGATTTATAAAATGAGGGAACGAATTAATAGGCTAGATATGTTTTTTTTTTTGTTTTTTTTGCACAATGTGCAAGGCTCCGTATGCTGTTATAACAAGCGAATTTCTCCAGCTCGGGATCAATAAAATCGTATCTTATCTTGATAATGAAAATGGGCAGCAGAAATTCAGAGCATTGATTGGCGTTTCCATAAATTTTGCCCAGTTTATTTACAGGATTTTAGATTTCGTTATTTTGTATTCCCTTTGAAAAATTATAATTATTACATCATAAACAACATATTAACAATAATATGAAATACCATTTATTTATATAATTCTGTTATTTGTTTCGATATCTTTTGGGTTTAATAGGAATTATGGAACAGGTTTTGTCATCGTTTGCAACCCATTATTTTGTAGAATAAATTATTAAAAGTTTCAACAAGTTGCATTTGGATGAGTGCATTTACATCCACGGATTATGCCTGAAAAACAACGTCTAAAGAAATAAGAATCGAACTTTAGCACAACTTACCAGAACTAAGCAGTGTTGGGGCAGATTGAGCTCGACTTGTTCTTTCTGCAGCTTTTTCTTCTTTTGCCAGCTCTGCGAGAAAGTCGTCACCAATGTCCTGCACACACCCATGGCTCGGGCAGTGCGGTCCTTTTCTGCCTTCAGTGCATTGGTGACGGCTAAATGCAGATTATGGCCAAAGCAATTTAGCCATGTCCAGCCAAGTTTGCGCACTGCAGCCACAATATTTGCCCCATTGTCTGTGGTAATACAGACCAGTTTCCTCTCGTCCAGGGACCACTCATGGAAGGAAGACCTGAGAGCTTCCGCCAGGTTTTCACCCGTGTGGCTTTCTGGCGTGAACACGGTCTCCAGGCACTTTGATTGTAGGTCCCAGTTAGCGTTGAGATAGTGTATGGTCAGGCTCATATATGGCATCATATTTACGCTCGACCACATATAAGTTGTCACTGAGAAATTATCAACGTCTTTTAAGTCCTGTATTATGCCGTCCTTCACGGACAGATACTTTTCTGGGATAGCTGTTTGAGAAAAGTATTTTCGGTCGGGAAGTACATATTGCTTATCAAATGCCTGTAGCATGGCTTTAAACGCTGACTTCTCAACCGTACGAAATGGTACCATTTCTTCAACCAAATAACGTGTAACGCTGTCAGTAAGTACTCGCCACTGATCGCTGCCTCTTTGGTATTTGGCACCTCTCGCGAAGGCCTCGGAGACTCCCAACTGTCGTTGCTGGCCTGAGGTTGTAGGTGTGCTGCACCCAAGTCCAGCAAACGCGGCAGGGTGGTTAATTCTCAGATGGGATCTTAAATTAGTAGTATTTCCTCGCGAGACGGATATTTTTTTGCGACAAATACAGCATACTGCCTCGTCTAAATTCACCGGCTGGCCCTTTTCACCTGCTTCAAAGCCAAAATGTGCCCAAATAGGCGACACAGTATTTGGCTTAGACACCAGATTCGCGGCCATTTTTTTGAATAACGTCTTTCGGCTGCGGGCTGCTGTCAACTGCCTGACTAGGCTATACCACATAAGAGAAGTATCGCATGCAATTAAAAGCAAACTCCAACTGTTTATGTTATGCTTTTGTCTTTTATGCTTGTGTTTGTGTGTATTTAATTAAACATTATCTGTAAACATGCCAAGTACTGACACCAAACAGTTATACTAATAATCAGACACACAAAAAATACCCCCCCATATGGACTGTCCCTCCCTTGCGCAGAAAAGCGTTTTTTTTCCCTCTCCAGAAGCCCTTGAACAAAGGACTCGCTGAATATAATAAATTATAAGCAAAGATTAATGTTTTTATTGTTCATATCACACATCATTTGCACTCCGGTAACTTTCAGCAGAAAAAAAAAGTGCGGTTATGAACCTCACACCGCGGTAGGCATCTCATTAACTCGATATCGCGGTGATGCGGTTATCGTCACACCCCTAGTTGTAATCTCTCCATAGATGATTTATTCAAACAAGTGTACAGAACATTACAATAGTCCAAACGTGACAAGATGAAGGCATGAACAAGCATCTCCATCTCTTTTCTTGAGACCACCGATCTAATCTGAGCAATGCTCCTGAGATGGAAAAAACATGAGCGAACTACAGACTTTACATGACTGTTAAAACACATGGCTCTATCCAGAAAAATACCCAGATTTCTTATCTCACTACGATCTGATCTGGGTGAAAACCCCAAAGCCTGCTTAATCTTAGGTATCATATTGTCAGGTGCAAAGATCATCATTTCAGTTTTGTCCTTATTAAGTTGTAAAAAATTGTTTGCCATCCATTTATTAATGGAGACTAAACATTCCTGTAGAACCGACAGTTTATCTAGACTATCAGGTCTAAACGTAATAAGTAACTGAATGTCGTCTGCATATAAATGATAAGAAATTATTTTAAAACCATTTATAATCTGTCCAAGAGGAAGCATATACAAATTAAACAACAAAGGGCCCAGCACAGAACCTTGTGGCACACCACAAGACAAATGAACAGAGTCAGACATAAAAGATCCAACTGATACCGAGAAACTCCTATCGGACAAATAAGATGAAAACCAATCCAGAGCAGAACCCGAAATACCCACTAAGCAGCGTAATCTATTAATCAAAATGCAGTGATCTACCGTATCAAATGCTGCACTGAGATCTAACATAACCAGCACGGAACATTCCCCCGCGTCTGTGGCCATCAGAATGTCATTTGATACCCTGAGTAAGGCGGTTTCAGTAGAATGATTCTTGCGAAAACCTGATTGAAATTTGTCATAAATATTATGAGTCTCCAAAATATCATTCAACTGCATTGCCACAAACTTTTACAGGATTTTAGAAATGAAGGGCAATTTAGAAATAGGCCTATAGTTGTTCAATGATGTAACATCAAGATGACACTTTTTCAAGAGTGGTTGAACAACAGCGTGTTTAAAACACCTAGGGACCTGGCCCAACTTTAACGAAAGGTTAATAATTGAGACCAAACATGGACCAATAGATGTAATAGTTTTCTTGACCACAGAAGCAGGCAAAATATCCGCAGGACTTTGAAAAGGTTTCATCATACAAACAATTTTTATAAGATCATTATAGGATATTGACTGAAAGGAGCTTAATATTGAATGCCGCTCTGTGATAAATTCAGAGGGGATAGCTGATGGTAAAATGCTAGCCCTAACAGCCATAACCTTACCCACAAAATGAGACAGGAAATTATTACAATCATCGTTAGAAAAAACAGGTACAGATGATGTAACAGGAGACACAAGACAATTAATAGTGTCAAACAAAGTCTTAGGATTCCTTTTACAAGTTAAAATCAAATTCTTAAAATAGAGCTCTCTGGCCTCCTTGATCATCTCATGTAAATCCGACAGTAAATCTTTAACATACAAGCGATGAACTTGGAGCCGCGTAGATTTCCACAAGCGTTCAGTCTTCCGACACACACGTCTGAGACTGCGAATGGCATCATTTATCCATGGAGAAGTATTAACCGCGGGAAAAAGCCGATTCCTGAATGGAGCCACTTTATCCAATAACAAAGTACAGTGACCATTAAACGACTGTACAGAACTGTCAATGTCATTTGAAAAATTAACCGAGTTGCAGTCAAATGTGGTCGCGAAATTTTCAACCGCAACTTGGGTAATCATGCGAGAACAAGACACCCGCTTGACCGGCAGTGGTTTTTCGTCACACGTGAGATTAAACAAAACACATTTATGGTCACTAACATAAACATCCTCTGTACACACATCATCAATATTTAAACCATGAGAAAACACTAGATCGAGCAAGTGTCCTTTATCATGTGTAGGACCAGAGACATGTTGAACGAAATTAAAAGTATCCATTAAATGTAAAAAATTTAAAACAGTATTACATACAGCATTATCCACATGAATATTAATATCACCAACAATAATAACTCTATTCAACTTAATGATGGATGATAAAAAGTCAGCAAAGTCACTTAGAAAATGACCCAAAGACCCAGGAGGCCGATAAACAAGAATACAATAAAAGGAATCTGATCGACCAACCTTAGACATCTGTAATTCAAAGGACGAGTATGTATTGGAGCTCATTAAATGACAAATAAACTGATTTCTGTAGACAACAGCAAGTCCACCCCCACGGCCCAAGAGCCGTGGTGTGCTGATAAATGAACAGTCCACAGGACAGAGCTCAATCAAATGGGAAAACTCCATACTCTGTTGCCATGTCTCCGTCAGCAACATAAAATCCAAATTTTTATAAGTGAAAAGTTCATTGAGCGTGAATGACTTGTTTCTGATTGACCGAGCATTCAGCAAAGCCATCTTAATCGGAGCAGATCTACCACCAGTAGCAGAGACAGAGGTATGCGGCAGCGGCCTCAAGTGTTCGTCACACACACCGCGACCACTCGAAAAAACTCTCAGGGGAGGAAAAAATGGGCCGCTGTATACGCTCGGAACCAAGGGGCGAAGACAAGGCAATCTGAAAACAGCACAGCAGTGCTCCAACCTCCAGAGTCTCCTGAGATGCACCTGTCTCCCAGCCCTTTTTCCTCTCCGTCTCCGCTTTTTAGTACGTCTCTCAAGACCCTCTCCTTCCCGCGTACAGACGGCCGATGCAGGTGGACAGCGGTACAGGGTTGATTCGACCGAGCCATTCCAGGTACAACAGCCGCCACATTTGGTCACGGATGAACGAATTAAAATCAGCCGATCATACGCCCACACGGCAGACACATCATAGGAGGACAAACTTAATAACAGCAATGCACATAAAATAAATAAAACAACACGAAACGATCCTCCAGCCACAGCGGCAATGCCAAACACAGGCGCCATCTTGGTCAGGGAAAAAGGGAGTACTATGCTAGTAAACCATGGCCCAGTACAGGCCCAGTTTAACACACACACGCTAACACACACACACATTAACACCAGTACAGGTCCAGTTTAACACACAGACTGTGTTCAACAGTTTGGGGTTGGGAAGATTTTGTAATGTTTTTAAAAGTCATTTCTGCTCACCAATGCTGCATTTATTTGATAAAAAAAAAAACAGTAATATTTTTTAAAATATAGAACTTCTTCTAATATCTGTTTTCTATGTGAATACACAGTAAAGTTTACCCCCCCCCCCCCCCACTCATTTCAGATAAATGTTGCTCTTTCTATTCATCAAAGAATCCTCAAATAAAAATTGTACACCACTGTTTTCAACATTTGTGATAACCAAAAAATGAGTTGGTGTCTAGTTCAGGTGAAAACTGTTAAAGTAACACATATTTCATGTCTTATAAAGTCACACTGTAGCTGTAAGTTCTTCTTCTCTGTAATCATGTGGAAGAGAGTATCTAGGCTCTTCCTTTAAAGTAAATTACATTTGAAATGTTTGGCTCATTTATTCAATTCTGTAAAATAATGCAGAGACATTCGAGCATGACTAGGTGTGCAAATGATGTCCCTGGGTTTTTTAAAAGATCAAATACATACTATTAATATTAAAATATAATGATAAAAACATTAACTGGGTGTTTATACGAATTTTGAAAGTTTTATAGTATGTCCCAGTTTGTGTAATTTCATGTGTCTCTATAGTATGTGAATGACTGACCCTAAACATGGATGATATTTTTAGGTTTAGATGTATTCAAATGTACAGGAGAGTGTATCTTAGACTGGTACCTATTGCAATTTTTTCACCAATAGTCTAATTCAATTTTTTTTTTTAAAAACACTATTGAATGCATAGTACAAATATTTCATACCATCTCAATGTAAGCATCAATATAAGCTCTTAAAATAACAAAAGGAATTGTTGCTTCAATGCATTTTTTTTTATATTTGTTTGTTTGTCTTGTGACATACACCTAGTGGGTGCTTTCTTCCGTTACCTTGTGGGTAACTGTAGCCTTCTGTCAGGAGCAGATGTCGTCAGGTGGTACACAACCTTCACTGGGTGTTTCGGCCCTCAACCACAACACCCTCCGGTTGGTGGGCCGGCAGTGATGGCCAAGTCACTGCCCATCTACTCCTGGCTTCCAGCTTTCCTCCTCCCTCCTGTTCCATATCCAGCAGGAGGCACGTTCTGCCTCCTCCCCCATCCGACGTACTGCTTGTTTTTTCCTTCTTTCGTCCATGCCCAGAGCTGATAGTAACCGCCAGGTTGATTTAGCTGGGAAACCTCTGCAGCCAACCTCCACTGGGAACAACCAGGCCTGCCTTTTTTTTATTTTTTATTTATTCTTTGTCTCAAACAATCAACATAGATATACAACATCTAAACAATAAACAATAATTAAAAGAAACTTTCTTTAACAATAATTAAAAGAAAATTAAAAGAAAACAATAATTAAAACCACAAAGTAAAACACAACCACCAGAAAATAAGTATGTACATATAAATAATAGTAGTAATAATACCAAAAACAACAACAACAAAACAAAAAAAAAAAACATAAGAATAAAAATAAAAATTTGTTTGAGAAGGAGCAGGCAGAAGCAATTAGCTTATTTAAACCTGCCCCTGTTTAAAACATGTATTGGTCAGCCACTAATGTGAACTGTGTATTGATCTTCCTGCAGTTTGTGTTTGCTTCCTTCTGGAGTCTCTACACGTACGACCGGGAGCTGGTGTATCCCAAAGTGTTAGATGAGATCATTCCCACCTGGCTGAACCATGCAATGGTGAGAAGATGATTGACTATTATAAATGGCAGTGACCGACCCTTGATTAGGGGTGTGACATTCAATTAAATTGCGTTGTATTCAAATAATTACATTTATTTGTGTAGTGCTTTTCACAATACACATCATTTAAAAGCAGCTTTACAGGAAATGCATTAATCCATTTAGAGTGATCTGTTATCAGAGGTGACTCTCTCTAAGCATTTCATTACATATACAAATCACAGTTAGCTAAAAATGTATTAATTTAAACACTGTAATAATTTAAGTGCTGTAACAGTGAGCTCATTGAAGTGATGAATAACAGATGCTGATATGTGTTCTTCTGATCTGTGTGTCGTCCAGCACACGGTGATCATGCCTTTGCTGCTGCTCCAGATGTTCCTGCAGAATCACACGTATCCCAGTCGTGCTAATGGGATTGGTGTGCTGGCTCTGTTTTCCGCCCTGTATTTGTCTTGGTAAACTCGCTCTGCCTGCATCGCTCACACATACTGGGGCCGGTTTCACAAAGAGAGACTTTGACTGTGGCTTAGATATAGTAGATAGTCAGACTTCAGGTAGACATCTAAATCAGACCAATGCACAAAGCACTTAAGACTCTGACTATCTTAAGCAGGACTACACTGCAATGCATTCTGGGTAAAATAAGACTTTTCAAAACAAAAAAACATGGCGGATAGAGTAAGCACATTCAACCGCTGAGTGCAGTTTAGTGGACAATACAGTGAGGAAAATAAGTATTTGAACACCCTGCTATTTTGCAAGTTCTCCCACTTAGAAATCATGGAGGGGTCTGAAATTGTCATTGTAGGTGCATGTCCACTGTGAGAGACATGATCTAAAAAAAAAATCCAGAAATCACAATAAATTATTTTTAACTATTTATTTGTATGAAACAGCTGCAAAAAAGTATGTGAACACCTGCCCTAAAATTTTACACCTCCACTCCATTTATTATCCTAAATAAGATGCACCTGTTTGAGGTTGTTAGCTGCACCTGTCACCTGTCCACCCCATACAATCAGTAAGAATCCAACTACTAACATGGCCAAGACCAAAGAGCTGTCCAAAGACACTAGAGACAACATTATAGACCTCCACAAGGCTGGAAAGGGCTACAGGGAAATTGCCAAGCAGCTTGGTGAAAAAAGGTCCACTGTTGGAGCAATCATTAGAAAATGGAAGAAGGAAAACTTGACTGTCAGTCTCCCTCAGACTGGGACTCCAAGATCTCCCCTCGTGGGGTCTTAATGATCCTAAGCAGGGTGAGAAATCAGCCCAGAACTACACGGGAGGAGCTGGACAATGACCTGAAAAGAGCTGGGACCACCGTTTCCAAGGTTACTGGTAATACACTGAGACGTCATGGTTTGAAATCATGCATGGCACAGAAGGTTCCCCTGCTTAAACCAGCACATGTCAAGGCCCGTCTTAAATTTGCTAATGACCATTTGGATGATTCAGAGGAGTCATGGGAGAAAGTCATGTGTTCAGATGAGACCAAAATGGAACTTTTTAGTCATAATTTCACTAACCTTGTTTGGAGGAAGAACAATTATGAGCACTATCCCAAGAACACCATCCCTACCGTACCATGAAGCATGGGGGTGGTAGCATCATGCTTTAGGAGTGTATTTCTGCACGTGGGACAGGGCGACTGCACTGTATTAAAGGAGAGGATGACCGGGGCCATGTATTGTGAGATTTTGGGGAGCAACCTCCTTCCCTCAGTTAGAGCTTTAAAGATGGGTCTAGGCTGGGTCTTCCAACATGACAATGACCCGAATAGAAGCACACAGCCTATGGCAAGCCGTTAATGCAGGATATGAATTCTTGATATCAACAATTACCTTTCACTAGTTAAAATGATAGTTATTGATATCATGAATTCGATTTCTTCTAGTAACAGTGGCAATTTTTCATATCAGGAATTACATTTAAACTAGTAAAAATTGTCATTCTTGATATCAACAATTCAGTTTTAACTAGTAAAAGCTATAATTCTTGATATTAACAATCTATATCCTGGAAATGGCAATAGGCAAGCCATTTTGACTTTTAATGATTTGCAGGCTAAGAATTCTTGATATCAACAACTACATTTTCACTAGTTAAAATTATACTAATTGATATCAGAATTAGATTCTCCTAGTAACAATGAACATTTTTGATTTCAGGAATAACATTTCCACTAGAAACAATGCTAATTCTTGATATCAACATTTATATATTTATACATTTATTCTTCCATCCATCCATCCATCTTCTTCTGCTCATCCGGGGCCGGGTCGCTGGGGCAGCAGTCTAAGCAGAGATGCCCAGACTTCCCTTTCCCTAGACGCTTCCTCCAGCTTTTCTGAGGGGACACCGAGGCGTTCCCAGGCCAGCCGGGAGACATAGTCTCTCCAGTGTGTCCTAGATCTTCCCCGAGGCCTCCGCCCAGTGGGACGTGCCCAGAACACTTCCCCGGGGAGGCGTCCAGGAGGCATCTGGAACAGATGCCCGAGCCACCTCAGCTGACCCCTCTCGATGTGGAGGAGCAGCGGCTCTACTCTGAGCTCTTCCCGAGTGACCGAGCTTCTCACCCTATCTCTAAGGGAACGCCCAGCCACCCTGCGGAGAAAGCTCATTTTGGCCGCCTGTATCCGGGATCTTGTCCTTTCGGTCATGACCCGAAGCTCATGACCATAGGTGAGAGTAGGAACGTAAATTGACCGGTAAATCAAAAGCTTTGCCTTACGGCTCAGTTCCTTCTTTACCACAACAGACCGGTACATCGACCGCATTGCTGCAGAAGCTGCACCGATGTCTGTCAATCTCCCGCTCCATCCTTCCCTGTGAACAAAACCCCAAGATACTTAAACTCCTCAACTTGAGGGAGGATTTCTCCACCAACCTGAAGTGAGAAAGCCACCCTTTTCCGACTGAGGACCATGGCCTCGGATTTGGAGGTGCTGATTTTCATCCCAGCCGCTTCCCACCACACTCGGCTGAAAACTTTCCCAGTGCATGCCGAAGGTTCTGTTGTGAAGCGGCCAACATGACAACATCATCCAGAAAGAGCAGAGATGAAATCGTGTGGTCCCCAAACCTGACACCCTCCGGCCCCTGGCTGTGCCAAGAAATTCTGTCCATAAAAATTATGAACAGAAGCCGGCGGCAAAGGGCAGCCCTGCCGGAGTCCAACATGCTCCGGGAAGAAGTCTGACTTACTACCGGCAATGCGAACCGGGGACAGTGCTTCTGGGATGGCAGACCGGGGTGGTGGTTCCTCTTTTTAAGAAGGGGGACCGGAGGGTGTGTTCCAACTATAGGAGGATCACACTTCTCAGCCTCCCTGGGAAAGTCTATGCCAGGGTACTGGAGAGGAGAATACGGCCGATAGTGGAACCTCGGATTCAGGAGGAACAGTGTGGTTTTCGTCCGGGCCGTGGAACACTGGACAAGCTCTATACTCTCTACAGGGTGCTGGAGGGTTCATGGGAGTTTGCCCAACCAGTCCACATGTGTTTTGTGGATTTGGAGAGGGCATTCGACTGTGTCCCCCGAGGCGGCCTGTGGAGGGTGCTATGGGGTCCGGGGTCCTTTGCTAAGGGCTGTCCGGCTCCTGTATGACCGAAGCAGGAGCTTGGTTCGCATTGCATCGCATTGATTCTTTATTCCTTTTTCACTAGTGAAATGTCACTATAGGCTGCCATTCAAAACCAATTGTTGATATAAACAATTGATTTCTTACTAGTTGAAATACCAATTTCACAAATCAGAAATACAATTATTACTAGTAAAAACCTTTATTTATGATATTCTTGATATCAACAATTGAATTGCTACTAGTAACAATGTTCAATGTTCACTAGTGAAAATGTAATTATTGATAACATGAATGTGACTGTTACTAGTAAGAAAGCCATTTTAGATATCTGAAAAAATATTGATATCAGAAATACATTTTAAAATATCAAAAATAAAAAATAAAATACTAGTAGCAATTGAATTGTTGATATCAAGTAAGAAGCATTTCAAGGTTCTGGCGTTGCCTAGCCAGTCTCCAGACTAAACCCAATAGAGGGAGCTCAAACTCTGTGTTTCTCAGTGACCGCCCAGAAACCTGACTGATCTAGAGAAGATCTGTGTGGAGGAGTGGGCCAAAATCCCTCCTGCAGTGTGTGCAAACCTGGTGAAAAACTACAGGAAACGTTTGACCTCTGTAATTGCAAACAAAGGCTACTGCACCAAATATTAACATTGATTTTCTAAGGTGTTCAAATACTTATGCAGCTGTATCATACAAATAAACAGTTAAAAATCATACATCGTGATTTCTGGATTTTTTTTTTTTAGATTATGTCTCTCACAGTGGACATGCACGTACGATGACAGTTTCGGACCTCTCCATGATTTCTAAGTAGGAGAACTTGCAAAATAGCAGGGTGTTCAAATACTTATTTTCCTCACTGTATGTGTGTGTTGGAGGAGTGTAACAGTTACAAGGACATTTTACTTGCGAAGTTTAGCGGAGAATGTAGTTACAAGAAGACATGTTTAATTTGGACACAGATTGCTATGACAGTTAACAGCGTTAATCCGACCGTTGAGCGGAGCATTAGAGACATATAGAAAAGATTGTTCAAGGTGCCAAAAAAAGAAATATTTAAGTGGAAATATCCAAACTCAGGAGGAGAACCCCAAGAGAAACTTAAAGACACTGAAATAGTGATGAATATATAGGGTGAGGGCCATTTTCCCTTTTCTTTCGGTTTTTTGTAATGTAACTGATTGTTGCTGCTGGTTGCCAAGGTAACAGAGTCTTAGACCTAAGTTAGCCTGGGGGAAAGGTGTCTACATTTTTGAGTCTAAATTAAGTAAAAATTTACTATTTTTTGAAACAGTCTAATTTGCATTAGACTAGTCTATGAGCACATTTTAGACTTGTCTAACACTATAGACCGGTCTAAAATAGCTTTGTGAAACCGAACCCTGGTTCTCCTCGTGTGTCCCATCGGCATTGACGTGTGCTTCTGTCCCTCATCAGGGTGTTGTGGGTGCACCATGCCTCAGGGATCTGGGTGTACCCCATCATGGCTCACTTGAGTCCCATGGGCCTTTGTGTGTTCCTGGGCGGCGCATCCCTCTCCATGGCTCCTCTTTACCTCTTAGGAGAGAAGCTCAGCCGCACGATGTGGAGCTCCACAGGTGAGGGACCGACCCTACACAGATCGGACCGGTTTACACTCACCGCTAACGTAGGACCATTTAAAAGTTCACCCAAAAATTAAAATGTCCTGATTATGTACTAATGGCCCCCCGCCATCCAAGATATACATGACTTTCTTTCTTCAACCACAAAGAAATCGAGGTTAGAGGAAAACATTCCAGGATTTTTTTTTAAAGAAGCTTTAAAGGTACGTTTTCTCCGACAGAGGTTGCATTTTCAAAACGATAGCAAAGAGGAAGCTTGATGACGCTATGAAGGACTGTGGGACAATGGGAGATGTTGTCTTTCTCATCCAGAGATGTCTGGAAGTCATGAATCATGTTCACGGATGAGGTAGGGCTCGACAGTGCGAGCGTTGCACTCGCATTTGCGACTGAAAATAGACGTGTGCGTCTAACTGTGTGCGAATAACGTTTTACAAAAAAAATTTTTGAACAGACTCTGTATGTATGTGCTGAACTAATGTTGTCGGTTAAAAAAAAATCACGTGATCCACACAAACGCGCCTTAAAGAAATGGTTTTCATAGCGTAGTGCATCAAATCACGTCCCTATGCTGAATGCGTGTAAAGTGATGTCTCCAAGCGCTCGCGTGGCATCTGCCTTTGTGAACCTCAGCAGAGGTTGTACTGCCTGTACTGCCGTTCAAAGCGAGCTGCACCAGCCAGTGGAGAAGTGGTCATCCATGGGTATATTTTTTTTGGAAGTCCATCAAAGCACATCTGTCCGAGATAAGTGCTCGAACCGGCTCCGGGGGTTAATAAAGGCCTTCTAAGGTGAAGCAATGCGTTTGTGTAAAAAAACATATCCACATTTAAAACTTTATTGGCTTAAATAACAAGATTCCAGCAGACGGCCGTACGCTAGTGAACTTATGGTGTGTGTGTTTAAACCGCGAGAGGCGTCAGAGGAAACGCTACTCCACGCTTCTCTTACATCTACGCCACACATCGTCATCGTAAAGTTTTAAAATGGATCTTTTTTAAAATCGTTTGAGACACTTATCATGGATAGATGCACTTTTATGATGGATAGATGTACTTTTATCATGAATAGATGTACTTTTATGATGGATAGATATACTTTTATGAACTTCCAAAAAATATACCGATTGACTCCCATTATAAAGCTTGGAAAAGCCCGTACATTTTTTAATATTACTCTGATTGTGTTTGTCTGAAAGAATGGATGGCTTCAGGGTGAGTAGTAAATCATGGGCTAGTTTTCATTTTTGGGTGAACTATTCTTTTAAGATAAAGCCAGGAAAGTTTGCACTGCGCTGCTCCTCCACTCAGCGGGCGCTTCTTGCTGTAGGATCCTGTGTCCATGCTGGGTAGCTCACGCTTGTGAACTCAACCATCTCGCATCGAACAGCTGGTCTGAGGCAAACATTTGTAGTGAAATATTATTATTATTCATAAAATGACTGATTGTTTGTCAGCTGAGGTCACGTGGAGCCCTTTAACTCCTAAATATGGATTTTGGACTGTCAAAAATGGCCTATGGTGATCCCCGTTCACTTGCATTAGTATCAGAAACATCCTAAAATAGTTTCCTTAATTGTCTTCGTGTGAAGAAAGAGTCATGTACATACGGGATGGCCTGGGGTGAGCAAATAATCAGGACATTTTCAGATTTTCCTTTAACCTGAATAACCAGCTATGTTTGTTGTCATCACAGAGTGTGGTAGATTGTGTATGTTATTATTATGATCCATACTGAATGTAGTTTTTCTCTCTAAGGTAATCCAATGAAGAAAAAGAAGTAAATGTCAACTGGAAAACACATTAATCATGTGGATCTCAATACCAGCCAAACAAAGGGAACAATGAAGAGCTGACGTGTTTTCTACAAGAAGGGCTTGATTCGCCCTCACAAACAAACAGAACAACACTATGACACATCAATACACCTACTGTACACAAGGTGTGTGTGTACACTTATAGGTTTATTCATTTTTTGTGATAATGAAAATCAGTTGCACTTACAAATTGAAATGCTGTATTTTATTTTTAAATAAAATTCTTTATTTTATCATTTTTATGCCTGTATAATATCCCAGAATGCTGTTGTTCAGTGGTTAAGGGACAGCTAGGACCAAGCACTTTTCCCTTCTCAGATTCATAATTGTTTTTTTATGGACAAAAAAGCTTGAGCTGGTGACCAATTAATATAAAATAGTTTTTCTGTGTGGTTTGTCAAATTGTGCTGTTGCATCCAACGCAAGCATTAGCAGGTGTTTGGATATCGATGAGGCTAGTCTGAGGGCTCGAATGACCCCTGATCCTGGGTGAACTCGGGTAATCTCACTAGCGAAGCCCTTAATGTGATTTCCTGGCTTGAACGAGAGTTTGATGATGGACTTTATTGGAAACAAGTAAACGAAGTAATCTGGCACATTTCTTCCACATCCAGAGAACTGGCTCTGTAGTAATGCTTCTGATAACTTTTAGGCCTATCAATCGGAAAATGTTTTTTTAATGTTTTTTTTTGTTTTGTCGACATGTAAATGTGTTCAATCTTAACTTGTTTGCATTAATCAAAAACACCTATTTAGGTGAACTGAGTTGACGGATGTGTCTGGTCTGGTGTTTACATGATCACTGAGACCACAGCAAACATGATTCCTGCAGTGATATGGTGGGTTTTGGCATTTGTGTTAAATGTGTGATGATGTACTGACTCTGAAGAGGACTGGTGTACACGATCTATGATTATTCATGTCATCTGTGTCCTTCGTTCAAAAAACAATAATAAATCAGAGCTATACTTTTATTCAGTTGAAGTGTCGTGGTGTCCTATGCCTTTAAATGCGCTTGGTCTCGCTGCATCAGTTCATCTCTTGATGCCATTGGAGCAATGCGTCAGCTGTTTGTTAACTTCCTACTTAAGACTCTCCTTTAATCAGATTTACTGTAAGTCCATCAGTTTGCAAGGCTTTGAGAACAAAAGTCACCTCATTTTCAGTGTCTGCATTCAGTAGAGCTGCATTGGCCTTTTTAACAATTTTCTTGTTAAAAAAAAGAAACTGAATATGTGCAGTATGTGAGGCTTGATGAATGCAGTGTTTATGTATTCATATTTTGAATAAAGGAGAAATGATTTTACTCTTTTGCTGAAACTCTGGACAATCATTGAAGGAAATTGTTTCCCCCTCATTTTCTTTATGGAATAACACCATGAAATAGGAGTTCAGACAGCTGTGATGGAGATGGAGCCTGTGAGGTCAGAGAAATGGGCTTCTGCAGGAGTAAGTGGATTAGCCGTTAAATCTGCGCGTCTGAAATAGCTTTGTTCACTCTTTGGCTTGATGTGACCGCAGTATTAACTTCACCTCCACTCAGACACTTGCCTCTTGAAAATGACCAGGATGTTCAGTGTATCTGGATGGATCCATGAGTTTTGCACAGTGAGGATTGTGCATCTTAAAGGACGGCAAAACAGATGATAAAGTGACAATTGCTTTTTACTCTGCTATCAAGTTATCAAATCAGCTGTGGACTCAATGGATCGAGGAGAAAACACAGTTTGTTTTCTCTAGCGGTGTTTGGGTGAGTAATTCACACAACTCTAGAAGAAATTCACATCATGCTTGCAAAGGATTTAGTTTCTTGAATTTCACTGAACAGTGAATTCACTATGTACAGAGTGAATTTATAATAATGTAAATGCTTTTTATTTGAAGACCAGTTTTAGCACTGGATTTTTACATTTCACCCCACAATCAAAACCAAACTATTTTGCATAAAGAATGAAACCTGATTTGGTGCATTGTGACTATTTTTGTGGCACACTTTCATCCCAAATTTATTGCATCCAGATATTTAACTTTAGTGGATGTTTTACAGTAAAAATTATAGCTACAATTTTTTTTATTAAAATCAACAAAATTTTTTTAAAAAATACCATGTTGAACAAAATATATATCATTGTTTTCCCATTAAAATGAGAACTGGGGAAAACTGTTTAATTGTCCTGATTGTCACAATCCAAAAGATTGTAAAAATAGATTTTTACAAAACTGAAGAGTAATTATTTCCATCACAGGAATAATTTTTATTTAGCAAATTATCAAATAGAAAACGGTAATTTTAAATGGTAAAAACATTTCACAAAAGTTATTGTATTTTCGATCTGGAAAAATACAGCCTTGGTGAGCAGATTGTTTTTTTTGTTTTTTTCCCCATTTTGTTTTGTTCTGAAATGACAACACTTCCTTTTACAGTCCAGTTACCCATGTAAATACTATGTATTTATTTTAGTAACTACAATTACTGGGTAATAACTAGTACTAACCCTGAACCTACCCCTAAACCTACCCCTGTTCCATGTACTTACTTACCTTATATTAGCCAGTACTTTCTAGGTATGTACACAGTAAGTACTGTACTGTAAAAGGAAGCGTTACCAAATGACCTCTTTGCTGTAGTGCTAATGCATTTTCCCTGTGCCCGACAGAGATTGCCATGGAGGGAGTATCATGGACTTTGGTAAGTTACAGCCACATGTGTGCAAATATTGTATTAATAGTCAAATCAAGTCACCTTTACAAACAATAAAATTGTACAGATTGTTTAAATTTTTGTACAGATTGTTTCAAAGCAGCTTTACAGAGATAACAGGAAAATAATGTTGTAATAGTATTGTTAAATATTGAATGTTGATTGAATGTTGAAAAATTGAATGTCCCCAACTAAGCAAGCCAAAAGCCAGTGGCGACAAAGTCGTCGAAAGGCGAAAATGGGAAAGAACCAAAATCCATCAGTGGCAGAATGGAGAAAAAAAAAACCTTGGGAGAACCAAGGCTCAGTAACTTGGGGGACAGTTCTCCTCGAAGTCAGATTGGATTAGAACATTCACAATATTTATCCAGTTCCATCTGGTTGGAGATTGTAGTCATGCCGGGATGGAGACGAGTTTGTTGAGGATCAGTGCCGATGGCCAGGGCGATTCCATGATTTTATAAATGGGAGGGCACAAGTTGGACCAAGAACCAGTCAGGGGGGGCCATGGGAAGTCAGAAAAATAAACTGGAAATAAATACTTGTTTAGAAACAGTGCCAGCCCGTGCCTCCCTTTTAGACATGCCCCTGCCGATGCTGTCGAGTCCATGAGGCCTTCACAGGGCTGATGAGGCAGGCACTTCAGAGATGAGTTGTGGCTGTGCACAGGCGTAGGTCCTCCATCGACTCCACCGGGTCTGGCAGATTACAGTTACCCTCGGAATAAACAAAGACTAAAATTAGCATAAATGCCATTCTTCTTATGATATAACGAGTACATCAGGTGTTATAGGAAGTGTCAGCTTCCTATAAAAAATCTATGCAGCCTAGTAATCATTTAACTGATTTGAATAATAAGAATGTATAATTTTCTATGTGATGCCAGGTTGAAGAGATGTTTTTAAACTAGATTTAAACTTACAGAGTGTGTCTACTTCCCGGACAATGTTTGGAAGACTGTTCCAGAGTTTTGGTGCTAAATAGGAAAAGGATCTACCACCAGCAGTCGATTTTGATATTCTAGGTATTATCAACTGGCCGGAATTCCGAGATCACAATAGACATGAAGGACTATAATGCGTTAAGAGTTCGCTTAAAGTATTGGGGGGCTAAACCATTTAGTGCTTTGTAAGTAATCAGCAATATTTTAAAATGTATACGATGTTTAATAGGGAGCCAGTGTGTGTTGACAGAACCGGGCTAATATGGTCATACTTCCTGGTTCTGGTAAGAACTCAAGCTGCTGCGTTTTGGACCAACTGTAATTTATTAAGTGTGCAGGGCAACCACCCAGTAGAGCATTACAATAATCTAGCCTTGATGTCATGAACTAACTGTTCAGCATTTGTCAATGAGAGTATATGATGTAATTTAGATATATTTTTTAAGATGGAAGAATGCGGTTTTACAGATGCTTGACATGTGACTTTCAAATGAAAGAGCACACTTAGGTTCCTAACCAATGATATTGACTTAACAGAGCAGCCATCAAGTGTTAGACAGTATTCTAGGTTATTATGTGAGGAAGTTTTTTTGTCCAATAATTAGAATCTCTGTTTTTTTTTCTTTCAGAATTAAGTAGTAGGACATTACTAGTCATCCAATTTTTTTTATATCAGCTATGCATCCCGTTAATTTTGTGAATTGGTAAAAAAAAAAAAAAAACTGAATATAAACTCAAATACATAGACTCAAGGTTAATTGAACAAAACCTGACCTCCCACAAAAGCACAGAAGGGAGCTTATATAACAGCTTGACAAAACCAAATAACATAGAAAGGGTAAACAAACTAACACTTAAGAACTCAAGAGCTAACTAAGGACAAAATCCCCCCTGACACATGGTGAGACATGGTATGGCCTAATGAGCTGGCTCCCAGATCTAGGTCTCCTCAGCCCTTAGCCACTCCTTTCGCCCAACCAGGAAGGGACCACCTCCAACAGGTCCAGGTAACTCAACACAAAGAAATATGTGATTAGTGCACTTCCTGTAAATCAATGTACATCACACACCCCCTCCCCCCCTTCAGGACTCTCGCTAGTACAGCGAGACAGGTAGTCAGCTGTCTGGTTCTCTCTGCCTGGGATGTGTTGGATACTGAAACGGAATGGTTGCAGGGCCAGGGACCACCGGGTAATTCTTCCATTGGTGGTCATCCTCTCCATCCACTGCAGTGCTTTATGGTCGGTCTCCAGTGTGATCTCTCCACCCAAAAGGTAGTAGCGGAAGGAGCCCACTTGATAGCTAGTCCCTCTTTTTCCACGGTCGAATAACGGACCTCCCTGGGGAACAGTTTTCTGCTGATTTAAGCAACAGGATTTATTTATTTACTTAGTTAGTTATTTAACAGGGACAATGTACATTAATTGACGATTATGAGAATCGGATGGCGATTCTCAGGGGGCCCCTGAAGAAGCACAGCACCCAGACCCCTATCGGGCGCATCAGTCTGCACAAAGAAATGGTAATTGAAGTTTGGACCATACAAAACTGGTTGCTTACTCATTGATTGCCGGATATCCTGGAAAGCTGCCACTGCCTCCTCTGTCCACTGGATCTGATTGGGACTCCGGGACCCAGTCAAGTCTGAGAGCAGAGCCTGGTGGAAAACTGCGTAATGAAGCGACGATAGAAGCCTGCCATGCCCAAAAAGGATCTGAGTTGCTTCCTTGTCTGGGGTAAAGGACATGACTCAATGGCTTGGATCTTACTAAGCCGTGGCCGTATCATCCCATTCCCAATGATATGTCCCAAGTACTCCGTCTCAGATGCGGCAAAGGCACACTTTGTGGGATTTATGGTCAGCCCAGCAGCGTGAAGACAGCCCAAGACAGTGCCCAGATGTTCCAGATGTTGCTCCCAGCTGTCACTATACAGAACTATATCATCAAGATAGGCTGCTGCAAATGCAGAGGAATCACAAAGTACCTGGTCCATCAGCCTGTGGAAACTTGCTGGCGCTCCATGAAGGTCAAATGGAAGCACCGTGAAGTGGAATAGGCCCCATGGAGTCCGGAAAGCATTCAGCTCTCTGGATCGCTCGGTCAGTGGTACTTGCCAGTACCCTTTGCTAAGATCTAACGTGGTCAGGAATTTTGCCCTTCCCAGCCGTTCAAGCAGATCGTCAATCGATCATTGGATAGGAGTCAAACTGAGAAACTGAGTTCAAGTACCTGAAATCAATACAGAATCTTATGCTACCATCCTTTTTAGGTACAAGGACTACCGGGTTGCACCATTCACTCTTTGACGCCTCCATGCCCTGGGACACCCTGGGACAGCATGAGATCCACCTCCTCCTTCAGTGCGGTCAACAAGCGCTCAGGAATCCTGTAACTGAGTCAGTCCTCCCAGGGTTCTCCTGGAACACTTCAAGATTACAGATGGCTCTCACCTGCTGCTGTCTGTCTTCAGAGAGATGACTAAGATCAAAGTCCACTGGAACACCTTCAGAAGGTAAGTATTGCTCATCCACTTCCTCCTCTTCCAGAATGCTTCTGACGAGCATCACCTCTGTTTTCTTTTCAGGTCGTTGCACCCATTCCTTTAGGAGGTTCACATGCAGTACTTTATTGGAACGTGACTGACCTGTGGTCAATATTCAATAAGTGGTAGGCCCAAGTTTCTTCTGGACCTCAAATGGTCCTTGCCACTTTGCCAAAAGCTTGTTGTCCTCACTAGGGAGAAGCACTAGCACCTTCTGTCCAGGGCTGAAGGATCTCTGGCGGGCTGTCCGATCATACCAGAACTTCTGCTGTTTCTGGGCCTCTGCAATGTGTGACTGGGCAAGCTCGCTCATTTTCTCCAATGGGTCTCTCATCTGCACCACATAGTATACCACATTAACAGAATCTCCTCTCCCCTAGTCTCCCTCCCAACTCTCTCTCAGCAGAGAAAGAGGGCCTCTGACATCATGCCCATAAAGAAGTTCAAAGGGAGAAAACCCAGTGGAGGCTTGGGGTACTTCCCTGTATGCAAATAACAGATATGGCAGGCAGCCAGAGATCCCAGTCTGTACCACTGCTGTTCACAAACTTTCGCAATATCTGCTTCAGTGTCTTGTTGAAACGTTCCGTCAACCCATCCGTTTGGGGGTGGTAAAGTGTGGTTCTCAGACTCCTGATGACATGTAATTGATAGACCTGCACAGAGTTGACATACAGTTGGTTCCTTGATCAGTCAGTATTTCACGAGGAAAACCCACTCTTAAAAAAACTGTATCAGACAAAAAGCAACAGATTTAGCTTTTATGGACTTCAATGGGAACACCTCTGGGTACTTGGTTGCATAGTCTGTTATAACCAGCATGTAACGGTTCCCAGCTTTACTCTTCTCAACAAGACCAACAATATCCATCCCAAGGCATTCAAATGGAGTGGCAATGATGGGGAGTGGTAAGAGTGGGGCTCTGGAGGGAAGGCTAGCAGAAGTCATTTGACACTGAGGACAACTTTTGCAGAATTCAGCAACATCTCTACGCAGTCCTGGCCAGTGAAAATGTTGTTTAATGCGGGCTGTGGTTTTATGCTTACCTAGGTGGCCAGCCCAGGGAACAGAATGCCCCAACACCAGAATAGCCTCTCTGGCTGCTTGGGGGACCACTAGCTGCAATACAGATTCCTGTTGACGGTAGAGAATGCCATTTTGCAGAAGGTACCCCTCTTTACTCACGTCCAGCTCATCTCCTGGCTCCTCCTCGATTTTCTGAAAAAGAGATGCTAAAGATGGATCAGATTTCTGCATGTTTATGATACTGGCTGGCATTTGAAATCCTAAAGGCAACTCTGGCTGGATGTTAGTTTGTGTCTTCACAACTGTGTGAAGGAATTTATCCTGTCTTCTCTGCCTGCAAGCTTTACGTGACTTACTGGGTGTTACCTCGTCACTGTAGAATGGCAAGGTACTGAGGATCTCCAGGTGCTCATTAGACTTCTTAGCCTGCCCCCTGGTGACAGCAGCATAGCATTTCATGGTTTTGTCTGATTCAAACAAATCAAAAGTACTGGGAGGTCTCATCCTAGCACAACAGGATAAGGCAATTTATCAGCTACCACAATGTTCAAGAGATATGTTTGATTATCCACTTTGATATACATGTCAGCAGTTGAGTAACTCTTCTCATCACCATGCACACAACATATAGGGATAGTATCTCTGGTGCTGATAATATTGGTTGGTACGAACTTCCTATGCACAAGTGTCTGATCACTCCCGGTATCAATTAAAGCTTCGAGAGCAGTTCCATTAACTTCAACATCAGCCATCTTTACAGCCTGGTCCTTCTTAGAAACAGCATCCACATGAGGGCGTGGTACCACACACATCTTTACCACACACGAGTCAACTTTGCTGTGTTTTTAGGGCACATGGGTTTTGTATGGCCTTCTATTCCACAGAGATAGCAAATTGGTTTTCTACCTGAGGGTTGCGATGATCTGCTAAACAACCAGTTCTCCCCAGTGGGAACCTTACCCCCGCTGGCCTCTGGATTTGGTTGGTACTGCTGGGTGGGTTGATACTGCTGAGGGGGTCTCTTGGGGTCTTCCATGAGCCGTAGCTCCATGGCTGCCCTTTTCTCCGTGCTGCCACAAACACATCCACTAGTTTAGCAGCCTCCATGGCAGAACCTGGGTCGTGCTCTCTGATCCAAACCTGCAGCCTAGGGGACACCATTCTCAAGTATTGCTCCAGCATGATCATTTCACCAATTTCTTGTGTTGTTTTACCTTTTGGCTGGATCCACTTTCCATACAGCTCCTTGATTCTTGCATACAATTCCTTTGGGCTTTCGTTAGGGCTCACCTCTAGGGAACGGAATCTTTGCCTGTAGGTCTCAGGGTTAATGTCATACTTGGAGAGGATTGCACCTTTAACCCTATCGTAATCAAGAGAGTCATCAATGTCCATATGCACATAAGCACTCCTCGCTTTACCAGTTAGCAATGGCATTAAATGAAAAACCCAGTCTGGCTTCTGCCATCTGCAGGCTAAGGCAATACGCTCAAATGCAATGAGAAAGTGTTCAATATCGTCATCATCAGTAAATTTCTCTAGTCTGGGTACATGGTGTGGATGGACTTGACCTGCTGCTGTCATAGTTGAATCAGTCACAGCAGTGGGATCCATTCGGGTTTGAGAACGAGATCTGTTGGGTGGAAAGGTCTCCAGATCTTGATCAGAATCTGTTGGTGGAGCCTCTAACAGTGGAGATGTTCAGGCTTGTACTTCCAACTGCAGCATCTGAAATTGATGTTGAAGTGTCTTAAACCGCTGTTCTTGTCTTGTAGTTGCTTCTTTCTGCCTCTCATCTCGGGCCTCCTGCTGTCCCATGTGTGCTCGGAGAATGGCTGCCAGATCAGAGAGGGTTGGCTCCTTTCCTTCATCTTCAGTGTTTTCCCCTCCAAAAGCTCCATTTTCTTCTTCACTAACAGGTTGCTTGTCCGATGCAGTTTGGCTTGCAGCTCCTTGTTGTCTGCCTTTTCCCCCTCTTCCCCCACAATTCATTTCTTCTTGTTGGGGAATAACACCACCAAAAAAAAAAAAAAAAAATCCTGTGTCCGTCACTGGATGATCCCAACCGCTGCCACCAATTGTCAGGGACCAAGACAGTGAGGCAAGAGGACAGGAAATTGGGTTTCAAAAAAATTGTATTACCCAAAGTATTGAAAATTTACATAAGGACCAAATTTAATAATTAGGCCTTAAAAGAGATCAACAAAAAAATAAATAAATAACTGAATATAAACTCAAATACATAGACTCATAACACAAGGTTAACTGAACAAAACCTGACCTCCCACAAAAACACAGAAGGGACCTTATATAATGGCTTGACAAAACAAAATAACATAGAAGGGGTAAACAAACTAACACTTGAGAACTCTAACCCTAAGGACAAAATCCCCCCTGACACATGGTATGGCCTAATGAGCTGGCCCCCGGATATAGGTCTCCTCAGCCCTTAGCCACTCCTTTTGCCCAACCAGAAAGGGACCGCCTCCAACAGGTCCAGGTAACTCAACACAAAGAAATATGTGATTAGTGCACTCCCTGTAAATCAATGTAAAGGTAAAGCAAAATAAACCAAATCAAAAAACTGTACTGTGTTTGTTATTTAGTTATCAGTTTGGATGACTGTAAATAAGAATCAGTGCAACAAACTAAAAAAATAAAATAGAACGGTAATTAAATGTTCAGAATGGAGGTGATGTTACCCTGTGTGGCCATAGCCATCACAGATAGATACAACCACGATTGGATGATAGGAGTAAATCATTTGTGTGATTAATGAGAGCAGTCTCAGTACTATGGTACGGTCTAAATCATGACTGGAAATCCTTGTGGATATCATTTATTTCTAAAAAGGAATATAGTTGTGAGGACACTGCCTTTTCTAGTGTCTTTGACAGCAAAGGTAGATTCGAAATCGGCCTGTAATTGACTAATTCTGTACGATCACACGTTTTTTAACAAGCGGTTTAAGCACAGCCAGCTTAAAAGTTTTTGGTATATAATGACAAAGATTAATTAATAAGATTAATTAATATGATATTGAGAAGATGAAATATGACCTCTGGAAGAATCTCTTTCATTAGCTTTGTCGATACATACATGGTCTAACATACATACCACAGGTCTAACATAAGCCTACATGTTGTCGATTTAGATGATTTAACGAGTTTGGAAAATTCTTCCTCTACTATTGCAATAAATGAATGAATTAAATAATACAATTTTTCCTCAAGGAGACTACAATGCACTGTCTGATTAGACGGTACTGTATTAGACATTAATTTCTCCCTGGATATTATCAATCTTGTGACATTAATTTCTCCCTGATATTATCAATCTTGTGAGTTCATAAAAAAGTGTTAGAAAAAGTTGTTCTTGACCAACTCCAGCTCTTTCTAAAATGCAATAATATCTCTGAAAAATTTCAATCTGGTTTTAAGTCTGCTCACAGTACTGAATCTGCTCTGCTGAGAGTTTTAAATGACATCTATCGTTCCACTGACACTGGTGACTCTGTGGCTCTTGTTCTTCTGGACCTGTCGGCAGCTTTTGATACGATCGACCACTCGATCCTGATATCCAGACTAGAATGTGATGTGGGGCTAAAAGGTATCGTCCTCCAGTGGTTCCAGTCTTATCTCTCGGGTCGTACTTTCAGAGTGAAGCTAGGAAATTGCTCTTCGTCTGTTGCGCATCTCACCTGTGGCCTTCCGCAAGGATCTATCTTATCGCCTTCTCTCTTTTCTCTTTACATGTTACCACTGGGCACCATTTTAAGAAGACATGGGGTATCTTTTCACTGTTATGCAGACGACACCCAAATGTACGTCCCAATCAAGAGAAATGATCCCTCTGCCCTCTCATCATTTTTAAGTTGTCTAGATGAAGTAAAATTTTGGCTGGACCAAATTTTTTTGTTTTTAAATGAAAACAAAACAGAGATCATTGTTTTCGGGTCCACTGTTAATCCCCAGGCTGCCATCTTCGACCTAGGCAGTCTAGCGGCGTTTAGATCTTCAACTGTGCGGAACCTGGGCGTTCTACTGGATGAGTCTTTAAACTTTGATAAACAAATCTCCTCTGTAATAAGCTCTAGTTTTTATCACCTGCGTCTCTTGTCAAAAGTCAAACCTTTTCTTAATCATAAAACTCTTGAGATGGCTGTTCATGCTTTTATCACCACACGTGTAGATTACTGCAATTCACTTTACTACGGTATATCGAAAACTCAAACTGCTCGTTTGCAATTGGTGCAAAATGCCGCCGCAAGATTCCTCACTAATTGTCGTAAAAGTGATCATATCACCCCAATTCTGAGGTCTCTTCATTGGTTGCCTGTTAATTTCAGAATTGAGTTTAAAATCCTGTTGTTTGTTTACAAAGCTCTATGCAACCAAGCACCTAGCTACCTAACTGAACTGCTACAATCTTATACTCCATCGAGAAGTCTGAGATCAGGTGAACAAAATCTGTTACAAGTCCCTCACTGTAGACTAAAACGCAGAGGGGATCGAGCTTTTTCTGTGGTCGGGCCTCGGCTGTGGAACAATTTGCCCATAGACGTTAGGATAGCCCCTTCTGTGATCTCTTTTAAGTCACTTTTAAAAACGCACTTGTTTTCTTTGGCCTATAAATAGGTTGTTTGTGTATGTGTATGTATATGTATGTACATATATATGTATGTGTTTGCGTGCGTGTACATGTTTATGTATGTATATATATAGATTTTATTGTTGATAACTCTGAGATTGCTTGGGCCTCTCCTGTCCTAAGCTGTTCTTATCTTTGCTGTACTGTTCTATGATGTGCTGCTATGCATGGTGTTAATGTCTTTTAATCTTTTTTGGTTCTGTAAAGCACTTTGGTCAGTCATTGGCTGCTATAAAATGTGCTATATAAATAAAATGAACTTGAACTTGAACATAAAGTCATGTTGTGCTATTAGCAAACATCTGGGATTGAAGCTTTATTTTAAGGTCATTTTGCCTCTGTTTCAAATAAATACCTAAATACCATTTTCTTATAAACAAACAATTATAATTTATAATTTATAGGGTTAAAAAATAAGCAGATCTAGCAGCTTTTAAGGCGTCTCTGCACGCAATTGTGCTCTCTTTCTACGAAATGTGGAAAAAAAAACTCTAGTTGTGTTTTCTTCCAGTTGCGCTCTATTTTTTTTTTTTCTGGCAGGTAATAGTCAAATAATAACCATCAGAACGATGTTACATTGTCAAGTCAAGTTACCTTTATTTATATAGCGCTTTTTACAATACAGATTTTATCAAAGCAGCTACACAGTGATAACATGAAAATAATACAACAGATCAATAATATTGTTGAATATTGAATGTCCCCAAAAATGCCAAATTTGTGTGTTCATTGTGTTCTTCTAGAGTCTGACTTTACAAGAACCACCATTTGACCTTTTTAAAAGGCATTTTGATTTCATGCTGTGATCAGTAAAGCAACAGGATCTACTACACATCTATATGACAGAAATGAGCCAGTCTCATCACTTGGCCAGTTTGTTTTGCTCACCTGAGTAGAAATTAATTTCAGACAAATTTTAGACTAAATTATGCTTGTGTTTTTAAAGTGACGGGTTCCAGGGTTCCCAGATCCAGATACACAATGGTTGGAGAGGCGCTGCGTTACATGATCCCCTGCCACATGCAGTGTTCCATTGGGTGTGGAGGACAGGCGTGCAAGTATGAGGACCCATCCCACTGGAGTGAGGACCGGCAGGCCATACGAGGAGTCTACTCATCCTGGTACATTTACTTAAACTTATTCAAATATAAAAGTCTGGTAATTAACCTTCTCTATATGTTGTGCTGAGATCTCTGTCAGAATAGCACGTTCATTTTTCCTTTTTATTTGCCAAGCAAAATTACAAAAATAATGATTATTTATTACAAAAAACTCAACCTGTAATTAAAAGCTTGCTCATATTTGATTTTACACTATATTGCCAAAAGTATTGGGACACCCAAATAATTGAATTCAGGTGTTCCAATCACTTCCATGGCCACAGTTGTGTAAATCAACATACACAACCATCAAACAAACAAACATCACTTCTACAAACATTTGTGAAAGAATGCGTCACTCTCAGGAGCTCAGTGAATTCAAGTGTGGTACCGTGATAGGTTGCCACCTGTGCAAGAAGTCCATTCATGAAATTTCCTCACTAATAAATTTTCCACGGTCAACTGTTAATGGTACTGTATTATAACAAAGTGGAAACAACAGCAACTCAGCCACGAAAAATCACAGAGTGGGGTCAGGGCATGCAGAGGCGCACCATGCACAGAGGTCTGCAGCGTTCTACAGTCAATAGCTAAGACCTCAAAAACTTTGTCTGGCCTTCAGAACAGTGACCCAAGAACATTGCATAGAGTAGGGGTGCCCAACCCTGCTCCTGCAGATAGAAAGTCCTGCACAGTTTATCTCCAACCCTAATCAAACACGCATGAAGAAACCAATTAAGGTCTTCAGGATCACTTGAAAATTAATGGCAGGTGTGTTTGATTAGGGTTGGAGATGAACTGTGCAGTGGAGTAAAGTGTGGGATGCAGTGGAGTAAAGCGTGAGATGCAGTGGAGCAAAGCGTGGGATGCAGTGGAGCAAAGCGTCGGATGCAGTGGAGTAAAGCCTGGGATGCAGTGGAGTAAAGCGTGGGATGCAGTGGAGTAAAGTGTGGGATGCAGTGGAGCAAAGCGTGGGATGCAGTGGAGCAAAGCGTGGGATGCAGTGGAGCAAAGCGTGGGATGCAGTGTGGCAAAGCGTGGGATGCGGTAGAGTAAAGCGTGGGATGCAGTTGAGTAAAGCGTGGGATGCAGTGGAGCAAATCGTGGAATGCAGTGGAGTAAAGCATGGGATGCAGTGGTGTAAAGCGTGGGATGCAGTGGGGTAAAGCGTGGGATGCAGTGGTGTAAAGCGTGGGATGCAGTGGGGTAAAGCAGTGGGATGCAGTGGGGTAAAGCAGTAGGATGCAGTGGTGTAAAGCGTGGGAAGCAGTGGAGCAAAGAGTGGGATGCAGTGGAGCAAAGCGTGGGATGCAGTGGAGCAAAGCGTGGGATGCAGTTGTGTACAACGTGGGATGCAGTGGTGTACACCATGGGATGCAGATGCAGTGGTGTAAAGCGTGGGATGCAGTGGAGCAAAGCGTTGGGATGCAGTGGAGTAAAGCGTGGGATGCAGTGGAGCAAAGCGTGGGATGCAGTGGAGCAAAGCGCGGGATGCAGTGGAGCAAAGCGCGGGATGCAGTGGAGCAAAGCGTGGGATGCAGTGGTGTACAGCGTGGGATGCAGTGGAGCAAAGCGTGGGATGCAGTGGTGTACAGCGCGGGATGCAGTGGAGCAAAGCTTGGGATGCAGTGGTGTTTAGCGTGGGATGCAGTGGGGTAAAGCGTAGGATGCAGTGGGGTAAAGCGTGGGATGCAGTGGTATAAAGCATGGGGTGCAGTGGTGTACAGTGTGGGATGCAGTGGTGTACAGCGTGAGATGCAGTGGTGTACAGCGTGGGATGCAGTGGTGTAAACGAATTACGCTTTTCTGTGTGGCAATCCGATGACGAGTCAAGGTTTTGCGTTTGCCAGGAGAACAGTACATGCTTGACTGCATTGCCAAGTGTAAAGTTCGGTGGAAGGGGGATTATGGTGTGGGGTTGGTTTTGGGCTTGGCTCCTTAGTTCCAGTAAAAGGAACTCTTATGCTTCAGCATACCAACACATTTTAAACAATTCCATGGTCCCAATTTTGTGGGAACAGTTTGGGGATTGTCCTGTTCCAACAATGACCGGCACAGAGTCCAGACCTTAACCCGATAGAACAGCTTTGAGATGAATTAGTGCAGAGACTTGGAGCCAGGCTTTCTCGTTCAACATCAGTGCCTGGCTCACAAATGCGCTTCTAGAAGAATGGTCAAAAATTCCCATAAGCACACTTCCTTGTGGAAAGCCTTCCGAGAAGAGTTGAAGCTGTTATAGCTACAAAGGTTGGGACAACTCCATATTAAACACTACGGATTAACAATGGGATTTCATTAATGTGCATGTAAAGGCCGATGTCCTAAAACTTTTTACAATGTAGTGTACATGACAAAAAGTTCAGCTTCAAGATTCAGCTTCAATAACTTTTTTTGATGAAATAATGACCTGTTTTAATAGATTAGTTGTTAATTTATGGTTCCAATTTGTCTCTTTTTCAAGGATTACTGATAATCTGCTGGCCATGGCCCGCCCTTCCACTGAAATTATTGAAAAATTCGACATTATAGAACAGTTTTTAAGGTAAAACTGACCTAATCTTAACTTAAAATGCCTTCAGAATACTTGGTACACACTTATAATTCAACATTTCGTCGTGTTAAGCTGTGGTTTGAAGACCGTCATTAACCTTCAATGCCCTGGTGAACATGCCAGCTGTGGAAACCAGCTAGATCCTGAGAGTGGCTTTACTTACCGACCCGAGACCTTCATGGAGGCTGGCAGTGAGTAACAGTTAATTCTGCAAAATCTTTGCTTTCCTGTGTAATGTGATGTAAAGATATAAAGAATCTTCTTAACGTAATACCATTACGAGAGCTAGTAGCTGTGGTTGTTCAAAAGTCTTCAGGTTATAAAGGTGCTCTTGTTGCTCTATTTTAGTATATTTCTACAACTTTAGATGGAATGACTATGGAGTAGCGTCTCTCACATCAATCCTGGATATGGTGAAAGTCATGTCTTTCGCCATTCAAGAAGGCAAAATCGCTGTTCACTGTCACGCGGGACTTGGCAGAACAGGTATAGTTTTGTTGCATATGTTTACAGTATATTTAGATTAAAAGTGGAGCAGTGGTGACATCTTTTTTTAGGGTGATGTGGCTTATAGGCTTAAGTGCTGAACGGTTGCTGGCAGCCATATGCTAACATTATTGTGTCCTTGAGAAAGACACTTAACCTCAGGTTACTCCAGAGGGACCATCTCAGTAATAATGCTAGTGTCAGTCAAGCACTACCCAGCAAGCACAACGTTTAAGTAACACAGTGTACTTGTTGCACGTAATTACTATAGCAATAACTATAAAATATGCATAATTACAAGAACATAACCCTATATTAAGTACATTTAGTTAATAAATCTTACTTGGTACTTGTACTATTACACTGCAACAAGAACACCTTAAATAAAGACTAACCAAATGTTTTTAAATAACTTACCGCTCCTACCGCTCCAACATATAGCGCAACAGCATTTTAGGCAATCTGACTTGTAGTCGTTTCCCAATACTGATATTGCTTTGGTAATACAAATACTTTAGCTGCATGTCGTGTTTTAGTTACAATAGAGGGAACGCACTGTCCCGCAGGAGCACACTCTCTCAGCCAGACTGAGTGGCAGAAGACATGACTAGATTTTAAAACTTCGAAGACACGAAAAAGTAAAGTGAACGATTATCAGTTTAAACTAAAGGTTGGACTCGATAAAGTGTTCCTTACAACTTACGAAAGATCCAGTGATCCATGGATATTGACATAGAAATCGTGTTTCCTGACATTTAATGTGAGTCTGATTTCGACGCCGGGCAAATGCATTCAGCAAATATCCACGGATCACTCAATCTTTGGTAATTGTAAGGAACACTTTAAGGAATTGAGTTCCCCTATTAAATCCAGTCACGCAGCAGCTCTTTTGCCACTCAAACCGGCTGAGGGAGTGTGTACCCACGTTAAAGGTTTAATTTAGGTGTGGTTCCTTGAAAAGTAAAAAAACTAAAACAAACTGCAACATATATACAGTAGCTGGATACTAACTCTTTTTACACTTTTTGTCATAGGTGTGTTGCTGGCCTGTTTCTTGTTGTTCACCACACAGATGACAGCAGATCAAGCCATTCTGTTAGTCCGAGGCAAACGACCGAACTCGATCCAGACGAGAGGACAGCTCCAGTGCGTGCGGCACTTTGCTCAGTTTCTCGTTCCCCTGAGGAAACCTGTTCGCTAGCGCTGATCCTGAAGTGCCGGCCGTCACTCTTCAACAGTTTCTGATCCGGCAGAACCACATCCTGCACGGGTACGAGGCTCGGCAGCTGAGATTCGTGCCAAGCTCGTTCCCCTCATCTGCAGACTTCTCCTGGACATCGCAGAGAACCGGCAGGTCATCGAGGAGGACATTGTCGAAGTTTCCGAAATCACATCTGTCGTAGAGAAAACCGATGAATGAGAACTTGAACTATCAGTTTAATAGAGAGTTACCGGGAATGGGATGACGATGATCCGCCCACGTCTTCCAGGTCTTCCTAGATCCAATGGAGACAGCTCACAACCTCTTACTACGTGCGTAAGAGCCTCAGCTACAGTGAGTCTGACCTGCTGAGGCTAGCGGCGTCTCTCAACCTCTCAGATAACCCTCTGGGTGTTTTAGCCAGCATACACTCATCGACCTTTGGCAATCAGATGGGATTTTCCCAGAGCCATATCCCTCCTTCTCTGAGCGCTTGTAAGGACAATCCCATCTACAGCTCAACCAGCAATATCTGGGAGCTGAAGACACTCATGGACCAGGCCGAAGGATCTGAACATGTCAAAAGCAGGAGGCAGTCTGTCCTGCAGCGGAGCCGATCTGTGGGCATTCAGATGAAAAAAAACTCCACAAGCATGGCCAGAATGTTGTCCTTCTGGAAGAAAGACTGCAAGAAAAATTCTGGCCCCAACGAGACTGGAAATGTTCATGAGAAAGAGGCATTCGGGGTGCCTGTGATCAAGCTGCAGTCCGAGCTGTCTCTGGAGTCCCGCCGCCTCCTGGTGGCTCAGTCCCTCGCCGTGGACCTCGAGAAGGACGGGGGGAAGAAACACATCCAGAAAGTGGCCACTTGGCAGGTATAATGGGTGCATGTGCTGATGAACTAAGAAGATTAAAATGGTGTGGGTAAGGAGTTCAGAACAAACATACCTCCAGGCATGTGTTTAGCAGGATGAGTTGGGAACTGCAAAATATCATTTAATAATCTGATGGGAGATGCTGCTTTTGTGGTCTAGGTCTTGATCTGAATCTAGGTTTTGGCTTATGGTTTCTTGTCCTTAAGGGCAATGATTATCTTAACCACAGGTTTCCACTGTCTTCGCCATTTTAGAGGTTGCATGGCTTCTTAGATTTTCTTAGTTCATTTTTAAAGAGTTTCTGACAAAAGTTAATGAGAAACATGTTCATTTAATCTGACCAATCCGACTTTGGCTTTTGGCTTGCTTAGTTGGGTGCACTTAATATTCAAAAATATTGTTGATCTTCCTGCTTTGACATTATCATATGAGAACTGAACTGAGCTGGATGATTACACTGTTTTCTCCAGTGTGGCTATATATAAATTAACTAAATTAATATATTTTTTACACAAAAATTAACCACTGAACTTACTTAAGCTGGACTGTGACACTATTTTCCTCTGGAAACAAACTTGTTGCATTATTTTCCTGTTTGGATTTATTTTGCAGCTTTTTTGAAACAATTGTGAAAGCACTTAAAGATTATTCCAATCTGCTTAGCCTTAAACTTAAAAGCTTTTTTGCCAATAGTTTTTTTAAGCCAAATATGTAACCTCTTCTTCATTGAAGATTACATGAACATGTGAACTAGAGAAATGAATGCTCTGAAAATAGCATGCTTATATTATTTGCGCCTAGCCTAGTTGTTGAACCAACAGGTCAGGGGTGTATGTGGCCTAGCGTAGACAACTCTTCATGCCTGTCCTTTTCAGCGGCTTCAGCATGTAAAGTCTGAGGGTGTATTCACACCAGGAAAGTCCACTAGTTCACTTGCTTTTGGTGTGGTTTGCTTTCACACGGCCCTTTTTGCAAGTGACCAAAATTTGTAAACAAACCACATGTGTGCTAAGGTTTCATTGATTGGACGGAAATTCGAACTGTAACAGAGTTGTTTGGTCTGCACCTGAGAGTGACCTGCCCAAAAGATCTGCATCAAGGGGGGAAAA
>NW_024121174.1:214512-255764 GCF_016745375.1 Pimephales promelas | reverse complement strand
CGGATCCAAAGCTCAAATCGGATCCAATTTTCCTCACACGCATATGATTGGAACTCCCCGCAGCTCCCGTTACGACTGTCCATTGAAATGAATGACTTCCGGTCCGACGGTGGTCGTTTGTCGTGTGCAGTGGAAAGGCGGCTTTAGAAGATGTAAGGATCATTTTGTCAAAGCTGTCTAACTGTTGTATTCTTTCTGTAGCTCATTCAGCTGGTGTCTTTATTCGGGGACAAGAAGTGGAGCACAATTGCCAAGCACCTGAAAGGGCGGCGGGGCAAACAGTGCAGAGAACGGTGGCATAACCACCTGGATCCGTCTGTGATCAAGACGCCCTGGACAACAGACGAGGACCTGCTGATTGTCAAGTGCCATTGTGTTCTGGGGTCTCGCTGGGCACAGATTGCAAAGTTTCTCCCTGGAAGGTAATTTAGAGCCTTTTTTATTTATTTATTTGATTTAAATAGTCTTGTTTGTATTGTTAAGTATATGTATTGTTATAGTTATTGTAAAATAGGGTTCTAACGGAACAATATTCTCACGATATTAATCATATATTTTCACAGTAGTAAACAATCAATTCTGATTATTATGATCAGTTAAAATGACTGTTGAATGAAAACATGTTAAACAAATGTTTTTGTTTTTTTTAAACAAATGCTTTATTATAACAAATTTGAAACTATTTGTTTGTTTTGTTTATACAGATTTCAATAATCAAAAACCTGCCTGATCAGTTAAATGTAATAATTGATTATGGATTAGACTAACAACTCATTTTTGTCATAATAATTTATAAAAATTAAGAACCGTGATATATCATCATACCGTTACAACCCTAATGTCTAATAGTCTTATAGTATTGTCATCTATTTTATCTTTATTTGTACTGACTGTTATAATGTGAGGCATTGTGCTCAGTACAGTTTCCTACTGGTTACATCTGGTGATGTTTGACAGGACTGATAACTCCATAAAGAACCATTGGTATTCAACCCTAAAGCGTAAAATGGACAAGGGTGACTATAAGATGGAGGATGTGGATCTGAGTGACCTGGGAATCTACCTCACGCTAAAGGAAACCTCTGCTTCCACCAGTCATGAAAAGGTAATCTATATCCTTTACCCTGTGCTGTCGTGCTAATATCCAGTTTGATTAGCACTAGATCTGGCAGAATTCTTCATTTGTGTTAGTTTATCAGACTGAATAACTGTGGTCAATAGGGCTTGGAGTTCTGATGATAATATTGTATATATCGATGATATTTCACGAGTGGGCGATGTGTGTGGATTTCAGCAGTCAGATATTCATATATTCTAGTTAGCTCTATTAGTATAGTTAGTATAACCATTAGGGTTGGGTATCGAGAATCGAGTATCGATTGGAACCGGGACTAACTTTTCGTTTTTCCCGGAATCGTTCAAAAGTTAAAATTTCGATTCCTAGTTTCGATATTCACAGTCCGCCGAGCGGAAGAAGAAACCGCTGAACAACACCAACGAAAAAGCGTCTACCGGAAGTTTTGGCATAACCGCGCGGGTCGAACATTAGTAGCTTATGTCAGCGGTCCAAAGTGTGGCTTCACTTTTCTAAAAATAACGAAATCTCGGCAAAATGCTAAATTTGTGACAAAAGGAGTATTTCCTTCAGAAAGGAGTATTTCCTTCAGAAAGACCGTTGGTTAGCAAGGTTAGCTAAACTTTTTTGACCCTGCCTCTTAAAAGAATCGGAATCGAGAATCGTTAGGAACCGGAATCAAAACAAGGGATCGGAATCGGAATCAGAATCGTTCAAATTCAAACGATACCCAACCCTAATAACCATACACATCTTTGTTTAATGCTCTCCGTTTACTGCATAGCACCGAAAACACTTAGATGTAAAGGTATTACGAATGAGATGCCGGGTGTGTGTCTTTATCATCACACATGCAAGATCATAGTGGTCGACCAATACAGGTTTTTGATGGTCGATGTCTTTGAGAGCAGGGTGGCCAATATATAACTTATAATATATATATGGTTTAGAATTATTTTAATAAATTAGAAATTAATATGAATGCTGCTTATTAGGGCTGTTACTTTACATTCGAAAATTGATTGCACAATGGACAAGTTTCGAAAACAAAAATAGGGAATCGATTTTTCTTTTCTTTTTTTACTGAAAATGTGTTTTTTGTGATTGTTGCGGGCAAAGATCATTGATTATAACCCTTTTTCTTTAAAAATGTGGTGGAATATGCGGGATATTTATGCAATGAAATTGCGGGAACTAGCAAAAACTGCGGTTTTAAAAAGTGATTCTCCAACACTAAGAGCGGTTTGGCCAGACGGTGGAAAAGCGGCTATTGTAATTGGGATAAATTAGAAGTAAATGTGTTTGCCTGCACTTGTGATTTTAATGTTTGATTTTAATCCACAGTCAATAAGTGCATTGGAGCCGTTGCCCAGGGTGAAGCCGCTGAAGAGGAAGGCTTCAGACAGAACCCCGAAGGCCGACAGTCCCCCACTCTATCCGTCCTCACCCTCTTACTCCAGGAGTCCTTCCATCGTGGACCCGCAACACAAAGCGTATGTAGATGATGTTTTGCAGATGATTGCTGAGGACATGCTCCCGCTAAACTTCACTGAAGGGTGTGGGTTCCGTAAGTTCATGACTGCAGTGGGTCCTCAACACCCACAGCTCTCGCAGCGCACGATCGCTTCACAACTGTACAGCGCTGTGGAGAAAACCATCAAGCCACGGCTGATCCAGCATCTCAGGAAATGTGTGACGCTGAGCGGGGGCCGTAATGTGGTGCACATCACCGCTGATATCTGGGCTAGTGAACACACAGAACCTCTTCTTGCCGTACAGATGCATTTTCTTGATGACGACTGGAGCGTTCACAGCAGAACTGTGGCTTTTCGCCATTTGCAGTGTAATCAGGTTACAGCACAGATCGGAGCAGAAATCGAGTCGGTTCTTCTAAGCTTTGGGCTTTTCCCGCATAACATCGGGTACAGCATCATCCATGAGGCCAAGAACACTATCGCCACTCATGATCTGTTCTGCGACTACAAGATCATGTGTTCTGCGCAGAAGAGCGACCCCGATGAAGAGGAGTTATTGAGTTTTCTGGATGATCAGGTCACCATAGATGATTTCTCTATAGCGGAGATATCCTCCAGTAAACACCTGGATTGCATCACCTCCCTCCTGCATTGCGTGATCAAGGAGGCAATAAAGAAGTCCAGAGTTGTGGAGCGGATACTGTTTGAGGTGCAAAGCGTGGTGTCTTTCTTCCGCCGCAGCGCCTACTGGCTAGAGCTTCTGGCTCAGAAATGCAAGCTCTCGCTGTTTGGCACGTTCGGCACAAGCGGCTACACCTGGAACTCCACAATCAGCATCATCCGAGAGATAATGCAGGAATCGGTGTGGGACTCGGTGATGAGCCTCGTGGATCAAGCCCACGCAGAGGTGAACAGCAGCCACATGGGTCCACCTGTGGTCCGTGTTACACGTGAGCAGGTCGTGGAGTTCGTTGGTTTCATGGAGCCTTTTGAAGAGGTGGTCCAAGTGCTTCAGGAAGATGGCGTCACCTTGTCCCTCATCATTCCCACCATCATTGGACTTGATAAAACACTTGAGAGCAAGACCACAAAGTTGAGCTTTTTCTGCTCATCCCTGCGTTCTGCTCTCCGCTCTTACTTCCAACCTCTTATTTTGCGGAGAGATTTGATACTAGCCACAGTTCTGGACCCGCGAATCAAGCTCCAACCCTTTGACAATGGAAAAGAGAAATTCAAGACTAGCACACTGTTCACCCCTTCCAAACAACGGGCATCTTTAGTTGTGGAGTCAGCGCTGAGTGAAGCCGCTAGAGAGACCGGGCGTGATGAGCCGGAGCGTGTTGACGTGTCTGAGCTGACTCAGTATCTGTCAGAGCCCTTGTCTGAGGAAGATGTTTCCGTTCAAAGCTTCTGGAAAGAAGCGACCCGCTTCCCTTGCCTGCGGAGCATCTGCCGCAAATGGTTGGCCGTCCCAGCATCCTCGGGGGGTTTTAAGAGACTGTTCCCCCTGGCGTGCTCTATTGTGCGGGCCCGCAGGAGCAAGCTCACGCAGCACACGGCCGAGCGACTCCTGCTCTACCGGGAGCATCTGAGCAAGAGCGCGACAGCGGAGGGGGACACACTCCGCTCTCTGCCTTGAGGAGCGGGGAGATTCGCGGATATGAAATGTACTTTTTTTTTTTTTATTATTCAGTGGATTTTTTTTTTATTGACTTTTCATGAGCATGCCACTGACAATAAACCTGAAACTTGAATCATTTTGAAACTTTTTACATCTGGAACTACAGTGGTTGTCGTATTGTTGTTTCACAAAATGTACCTCTCTATGATTCTGTCAGGAATGTGATCGTCCTGAAGCGGAAATAAGTGTGAACATTAGTTGAGAAACACTGTTGACTATGTCTTTATCATAGCTGAAGCAAAATAATGCCAACGACAAGGGAAAAACAAAAAATGAACAAACAATACAAGAGTTTACAAGCAGGATTTGATTGTTTTGTCACCAGACAAACAGACTCTCAAACTGTCCTGTTACAATAGCTAACATTACAACAGCATAACTGTGGTTCTGTGAATCCGCTGAACCGCTGTTACTCGCGTGTGGATCAGAAGCGCCGTCTCTGCGTTTGCTTTCAGGCCTTCCCGTTCTCTAACATCTCCAACGCTGGAAAGCTTCCCTAATATTAGCGCAGGTCATAAAGCACTTGCCTGATCATGACCTCCTTCTTCCAGTGATAATCCTCTGAGCTTTCCTCTTTTGTAATTAGGGAAGTGCAGGACTAGTCGACTAAACGGTACAGCTGCTACTAGTCGACACTAAAAACAACAGTCCACATTTAGGTTGCCGTGTGTGGGCGGCAGTCGGCTATGAAGTACCTGCTGTTTACTTACATTTTAAATAAATAAATAAATGATAAACCGTTTACTGGTCCCCCCTTCTTCCCTGCACCTTCAACTTTGTTATGTTCATATTTAAAAGCATTTACAATGGCATGCCCATTTTTGGGTGACATCGTAGAAGATGAAGCACTTATATTGAGAAGGCCTTTCAGACGTGAAAATTGACCCATTGGCTTTTCCCGACAATTACCTGCAAGAGCGTTAGCCTATTGCTTTTCTGGGGGTGGCATCCGCTACCTGTGCAGACTGTTGGGTCCCAAAATTTGATCAGACACTCACCAGTCTGCAAAATGTTCTTATATTTGATCTTGACCTGTTGCCAGGTCCTCTTTGGTCCAGTCATGTTTGTTCTGTATAAATATTTATAGGATGTGTAACAAAAAAAGAGTAACATAAATTAATCAGCTGTCAGATTCACACGTTACAACATTGACTTCCACTGAGCAAAAGACAAGTAACTCCTTGAATGTATAATTATGACGTTTTCAGTAGCGCATTCAGTCGATCCGCTATTGTTTGCCATGCCCTTTCTCGCTCCTTTATAATAGCGGCAGGGCAGTGTTTCCTTTTCTGAGTATGATGTGCTTCAATTCCTCGCAAGTCTCCATTAAAGGATGTTGCTCACTTGGTGTGAAGTATGCAGTGTTGGGTAAGTTACTCTAAAAAAGTAATTAATTACTAGTTACTAATTACCTCTTCAGCAGTGTAATTAGATTACTGTACTAATTACTCTCTCTAAAAAGTATTTAATTACTTTTAATTACTTTCAAAGTATCAATCTCAACCAGCTGAATAATACTAGGATAGACATGAAGCTGTTTTAATGCTTTCAAATAAATACTATAAAATTGCATGAATTATCCTTAAAATGACCAAGGAGGAGAAGGTTACATTATAAAAACATACTTTTTAGCATCAGACAATACATTTTGATGTTAAACCCACTATTGTTTTATGTCTGATCTCATGACATTTCACACTTTTTTCATACATATTTTACAATAGTTCATACGAATTTGTACAAGTGCGGTCGTAATATTTAGACACCTCATAAAATGCATACGAATCGCTGTGAGATCGGCTTGATCTATACACAGTATTTACCTCAGTTACATCAGAAGTAACTGTAATTAAATTACAGATAAATTAAGAGTAATCCCATACTTTACATTTTCAAGGGAAAAGTAATTAATTTACAGTAACTAATTACTTAGTAATTCAATTAGTTGAATAAAAGAAGTATAAGTAGTAATTAGAAGTAGAAGTATTACTACTAATTACTTAGTAATTAGTTACACCCAACACTGGAAGTATGGCGCACGCAACTTATCCATTGTAGCATCAATGAATCTGTGATGGACTGTCGTCTCATGAAGAAAGCTGTTGACACCAGAGCCCGTCTAACCCTTTTTTTACTGTCTATGCGTCTAACGGAGAGCCTTGGCACTTCCTATTAGCCCCATTGTGTATCATCTTGGTTACAGTTCCATTAGAATTCCACTGGAGGTGATCACGGGCGAGTGCAGAATGAATGGGAGTCTATGGGGCTAAACGGCTAAATGTGTCTCTTTCACCTGCTTGTCGTTAAATCAACATAGATTTTATTGTTGATTCCACAAGTTCAATATAGATTATAGGCCAAAAGTCGAATGAACGAGTACTTATGTCCTTTTGATTTCTTACAGGTTAGGGTGTTGTTGGCCAGAACACGCTAGCATTCTGCTATTGTGTGACGTCATCACAGTTTTGAACGGATTTTTAGAACAGATAAGTGAACTTAAAAATGCAATTTTCAGCTGAGTGTATTATCTTAGCCCTCCCCTTTGAATGCAATTTTAAAATTACTTGACAAAAAATTACTTCCCGAGAAAAGTGGATTTCTTGGGGTGAAACCTTAGCCTGGATGCCAGCCCGAACTCCGCCCACAACATTTTTTGGTCGGGAAGTTCGGTCTGGACTCGATCCATTGAGGAGTAATTATGATCAGTCAAAAAATGATCGGGCCAATCAAATTGCCAGGGCGGGCTTTATACGATGATGGACAGATGATCTGCAAGGACGTAATCATCACGTTATCAAAGAGCGCTTGTCAAAGATGACTGCAGCTGGAGAATTGAGATGTATAGATTCCGTTGTCGCCTTTTTTGTAAAATAAATCGACAGCACATTCATTTTAATAGACAAACAGAGAACTGCAATCACGGCATTTGTCGATCGGAAAAATATTTTTGGCGTCCTTCCTACATGATTCGGGAAAAGTGTAACTTATCAGCTGGCTCTGACGGTCGTTAAGAAGATGGGACGTAATGAAAAGCCTGTGGTTGTTGTGGTTTCTCCTTTGGTGGCACTCATGGAGAAGTAAGTAAAAGAAGCAACACTCGTTATTTAACTTCTAAAATAAGTAAAGTTAGGCTACGTTCTGTATTTGAAAACTGCGCTATGCAAAGGAGTTGACTTACTGCGTTGCTCTGATTGGTTGTAGGTCTACCGACTATCCAATTGAGTGCAGAGGGTTTTTTTTTTTCCTGGTTCGGTTACGACACGCCTCATACTCATAGTCTGAAACTCCTCCCTTGGGCTTTGATGAGTATGAGTATGACGAAGTCAGGCTAGTGAAACCCCAAGCGGCAACCTCCCCGTCTCTCTCTTGAAGCCAATACGGAAGTGAATGAAACTGCAATTTATCGAGTGGCCGCTTGAGGCAGGCTGCAGAAGCGAGTCAAATCTGTATCTCCCCCATGTTAAAATGCCCAACTTTACAGCAGAAAAAAACATGTTTACAGCCTGGAGCAAAAAGTGGCTTTGGTCTATAGAGCTCATTTTTCCCTTCATGACAACTGTGAGGGGGGTGAATTTTTTTACAACTCATCTGTTTAAATTATATTTAAGCCTTAAAGTTCTGCATAATTAAGGGCGTGGCCACTTGAGTGACAGGTGGACTCATGCTGCCGCTTTCACTGCTAGTCGTTTGTCTGCTGTCTGTTAGCGTCACCCTCAGCTGTGTATCTGCTTTTCCGGGATTATTTCATACAATTTAATACATGTATTATACCTTCGACCGTGCACGCTGTTGGATTCCGTCGTGTTGAGTATGGAGAGAACAACCAGCGCCGTGTTTCCAGCTGTTTCCCTCGCATGCACTAATGGATGTCTGATGATTTCAGCGCGTTCTCTCCGTCCATGCAATAGATGCACACCCTTGAATGAGCGCGGATTTCTAGTTAATTTACTTGAAGTTCTGAGGTAATATTTGGTTTGACCCATCTGAGAGGCGGCCAAAATCGGATTGTAAAATGGACTGAATTAAAGCTCTTTACGAACTTGACGTGACATGCCGACTGACATGTGTGCTTGCCTTGAATCACTGTCGCATGCACAAGCTTAGAGCAATATTGTAAGTAACTTATGCATTTTAACTAGCAGAATAATAATGCATCACAATGCACATAGTTGACTGCTTGTATGTTGTGAGAAATGTGTGATCTGTGTTAATGTACTTGTGTATATATATATATATATATATATGCTCTTAACTAATTGCCCCTTGTGAGATTAATAAAGTTGATAAAAAAAAGTAAAGTAGTCTCACTTTTAGTTACGTCTTAACTATTATAATATTTCGAAGGGCAAAACATGAACTTTAACCATTGGCTTTACTTTTTCAATCAGCTGTCAATTCAGCGGCAGTAGCATAGCAGTAGCACCTCAGCTCCACCCGCGTCCCGCCTCTTTGCCCATTTTAATTTATCCGGTAGTGACGAGAGGTGACGCACTGCCAAGATGGCGACGGTCAGCCCCGCCCACTTTAGGCCTCAAAATCGCTCTTCAGAAACCTATGGGTGACTTCCGGGCAAGATGGCGTGCTGATCAGTCACTCGTTTGAGAGTCAGAAGGAAATTGTCCCGAATTTTGACTTTAATCTTATAAAAGACACTCCAAATATTTGTTAAAAGTTTAATGTAGTATGATCAAACCAGCTAGACTGATATTTAAAGACGGAGACAGTGGAAACAAACAAGTTACGATGAGTGCTAAGGACGCAAAGATTCTAGAGCAGTCTTCCGACCATGTCTATGCAATGGAAGTTGGCACAATCAGCAAAAGAAAAGACTCCATGCCATCAACTCCAAGTAAGATTCCAGCCGGGAAGAAGACTAAAACTCTAGGACGGGAAGGTGAGGTATCTAACTTGGCCATTTTGGAAGCCATTCAAAGTTTGGAAAAGAACTTTAATGAGCAACTGTCACAACTTCGTGAGCAAGCCAAACAGAGTAGCAGCATGGTTGCTAGCCTAGCTAAAGCGGTGCAGTTCAATGCCGAAGAGGTAAAAGAATGCAAGGGGAAAATAAACGAGCTGGAAAAGTTCAACGAGCGTTTGTCCAAAGAAAATGATGAACTTAAAGAAAGAATCCGAGAACAAGAGAGATACAAGATGAGGTGGTGTTTGAAACTGAGAGGTTTGTCGGAAAGAAGAGACGAGAACGTTAGAGCAGACGTCATTCAACTCTTCAGTGAGATCGCTCCCGACATGGAACGGCGGCAGCTCGAAGAAGCAATCGACATTGTTCACAGAGTCGGCCGTAAAGAAGATAACAGAAGTAGGCACATTGTTGTTTTATTTATCCGGAGACTTGTCAAAGAGGAGTTATGGCGACGATGCAAGGATTCCCTGGTGTGCACGAGGCTGACTCCAGCTCCTTTTTCGCCAGCTCCTTATTCGCCGAACTATACGTTCCACCTTAAAAAATGTTGGATGGTTGTTAACCCCTCCTCTCGGTGCTTTTGGCGTTTTTCTTAAAGGAACAGTCGAATGGAAGTCTGTTGATCGGGCAGCATTTGTCAAGAAAGGAGAAAAGTGACATTATGTTTCTAACTGAGAATTAATGTTATGTAAATTATATTATTTTTTAGAAGCTATCCATTACTCCAGTCTAATATATATGTATGTATGTATATATATATATATATATATATGCAAATAGTCTAATAAATATATATATATATATATATACACATACATAATGAATATGTATGTTTATATATATATATATATATATATACATAAATAATAAATATGTATGTATGTATATATATATATATATATATATATATATACAGTATATACACACACATATATATAATAGACTGGAGTAATGGATAGCTTCTAATAAAGAAAATAAATTACATGACATTAATTCTCAATTGCAAACATAATGAAAAAAAAATCTGGAATGCAGGTATAGATAAATTCATTATTAAACGAAATCCTGCATTACAACATTTTCTGATGTGTTATTGTTGAAATACGACACCCAGAACATGGCCCACCATCGCAACTATATGTGCCAACAGACCATATTGGAGGTGTTATTTCTTTATTTTTTCCAAAGTTCTCAAAAAAAGGGGAACGTAGGGGTATAAATCAATCCATTCTTAAACCAAATCCTGCATTACAACATTTTCTGATGTGTTATTGTTGAAATATAACACCCAGAACATGGCCCACCATCGCAACTATATGTGCCAACAGACCATATTGGAGGTGTCATTTCTTAATTTTTTCAAATGTCCTCAAAAAAAGGGGAACGTAGAGGTATAGATCAATCCATTCTTAAACCAAATCATGCATTACAACATTTTTTGATGTGTTATTGTTGAAATACGACACCCAGAACATGGCCCACCATTGCAACTATATGTGCCAACAGACCATATTGGAGGTGTCATTTCTTAATTTTTTCAAAAGTTCTCAAAAAAAGGGGAACGTAGAGGTATAGATCAATCCATTCTTAAAACCAAATCATGAATTACAACATTTTCTGATGTGTTATTGTTGAAATACGACACCCAGAACATGGCCCACCATTGCAACTATATGTGCCAACAGACCATATTGGAGGTGTCATTTCTTAATTTTTTCAAATGTCCTCAAAAAAAGGGGAACGTAGAGGTATAGATCAATCCATTCTAAAACCAAATCCTGCATTACAACATTTTCTGATGTGTTATTGTTATAATATGACACCCAGAACATGGCCCACCATCGCAACTATATGTGCCAACAGACCATATTGGAGGTGTTATTTCTTTATTTTTTCCAAACTTCTCAAAAAAAGGGGAACGTAGGGGTATAGATCAATCCATTCTTAAACCAAATCCTGCATTACAACATTTTCTGATGTGTTATTGTTGAAATATGACACCCAGAACATGGCCCACCATTGCAACTATATGTGCCAACAGACCATATTGGAGGCGTCATTTCTTAATTTTTTCAAAAGTTCTCAAAAAAAGGGGAACGTAGAGGTATAGATAAATCCATTCTTAAACCAAATCCTGCATTTCAACATTTTCTGATGTGTTATTGTTGAAATATGACACCCAGAAAATGACTTGCAATTGAAATATGTGCTAACAGAGCATACTGGAGGTGTTTTTTCAAAAGTTCTCAAAAAAAGGGGAACATAGATAAATCCATTATTGAACGAATTTTATGAATGACAACATTTTCTGATGTGTCATTGTTGAAATATGGTACCCAGAACATGCAACTGTATGTGAAATATGACTTTATCATTTCACAAGTTCTTCTTCTTCAAAAAAAAGTAATATCGGCACCTATATGTGCTCGTTTTTTTTTTGTTTAGTTTTTTTTTTAAGTTTTTTGTTTTTTGGAGAACTTATGAAATAATAAAGTATGAGTATGCTTGTCGGCACATAAAGTTGGATGTTCTGGGTACCATATTTCAAAAATAACACATCAGAAAATGTTGTAAAGCAGGATTTCGTTTAAGAATGAATTTATCTATACATCTACATTCTCGTTTTTTTGAGAACTTTTGAAAAAATAAAGAAATGACACCAGTATGCTCTGAGGGCACATATAGTTTCAATGGTGGGGCATGTTCTGGGTGTCATATTTCAACAATAACACATCAGAAAATGTTGAAATGCAGGATTTGGTTTAAGAATGGATTTATCTATACCTATTTGTTCCCCTTTTTTTGAGAACTTTTGAAAAAATTAAGAAATGACACCTCCAGTATGCTCGGCACATATAGTTTCAATGGTGGGGCATGTTCTGGGTGTCATATTTCAACAATAACACATCAGAAAATGTTGAAATGCAGGATTTGGTTTAAGAATGGATTTATCTATACCTCCACGTTCCCCTTTTTTTGAGAACTTTTGAAAAAAATAAAGAAATGACACCTCCAGTATGCTCTGTCTGCAAATATAGTTTCAATGGTGGGGCATGTTCTGGGTGTCAAATGTCAACAATAACACATCAGAAAATGTTGAAATGCAGGATTTGGTTTAAGAATGGATTTATCTATATCTCTATGTTCCCCTTTTTTTGAGAACTTTTGAAAAAATAAAGAAATGACACCTCCAGTATGCTCTGTTGGCACATATAGTTTCAATGGTGGGGCATGTTCTGGGTGTCAAATGTCAACAATAACACATCAGAAAATGTTGAAATGCAGGATTTGGTTTAAGAATGGATTTATCTATATCTCTACGTTCCCCTTTTTTTTGAGAACTTTTGAAAAAATAAAGAAATGACACCTCCAGTATGCTCTGCGGGCACATATAGTTTCAATGGTGGGGCACGTTTTGGGTGTCATATGTCAACAATAACACATCAGAAAATGTTGAAATGCAGGATTTGGTTTAAGAATGGATTTATCTATATCTCTACGTTCCCCTTTTTTTGAGAACTTTTGAAAAAATAAAGAAATGACACCTCCAGTATGCTCTGCGGGCACATATAGTTTCAATGGTGGGCCATGTTCTGGGTGTCATATGTCAACAATAACACATCAGAAAATGTTGAAATGCAGGATTTGGTTTAAGAATGGATTAATCTATACCTCCACGTTCCCCTTTTTTTGAGAACTTTTGAAAAAATAAAGAAATGACACCTCCAGTATGCTGTCTGCAAATATAGTTTCAATGGTGGGGCATGTTCTGGCTGTCAAATGTCAACAATAACACATCAGAAAATGTTGAAATGCAGGATTTGGTTTAAGAATGGATTTATCTATACCTCCACGTTCCCCTTTTTTTGAGAACTTTTGAAAAAATAAAGAAATGACACCTCCAGTATGCTCTGCGGGCACATATAGTTTCAATGGAGAGTCATTTTCTGGGTGTCATATTTTAACAATAACACATCAGAAAATGTGATAATGCAGGATTTCGTTTAAGGATGGATTTATGTATACGTCTATGTTACCCTTTTTTTGAGAACTTTTGAAAAAATAAAGAAATGACACCTCCAGTATGCTCTGTCGGCACATATAGTTTCAATGGTGGGGCATGTTCTGGGTGTCATATTTCAACAATAACACATCAGAAAATGTTGAAATGCAGGATTTGGTTTAAGAATGGATTAATCTATACCTCCACGTTCCCCTTTTTTTGAGAACTTTTGAAAAAATAAAGAAATGACACCAGTATGCTCTGTTGGCACATATAGTTTCAATGACGAGTCATTTTCTGGGTGTCATATTTCAACAATAACACATCAGAAAATGTTGAAATGCAGGATTTGGTTTAAGAATGGATTTATCTATATCTCTACGTTCCCCTTTTTTTGAGAACTTTTGAAAAAATAAAGAAATGACACCTCCAGTATGCTCTGCGGGCACATATAGTTTCAATGGTGAGGCATGTTCTGGGTGTCATATTTCAACAATAACACATCAGAAAATGTTGAAATGCAGGATTTGGTTTAAGAATGGATTGATCTATACCTCTACGTTCCCCTTTTTTTGAGAACTTTTGAAAAAATAAAGAAATGACACCTCTAGTATGCTCTGTCGGCACATATAGTTTCAATGGAGAGTCATTTTCTGGGTGTCATATTTTAACAATAACACATCAGAAAATGTGATAATGCAGGATTTCGTTTAAGGATGGATTTATCTATACCTCTATGTTCGCCTTTTTTTGAGAACTTTTGAAAAAAATAAAGAAATGACACCTCCAGTATGCTCTGTCAGCATATGTAAAGTTGCAATGGTGGGGCATGTTCTGGGTACCATATTTCAACAATAACACATCAGAAAATTTTGTAATGCAGGATTTCGTTTAATAATGAATTTATCTATACCTCTATGTTCCCCTTTTTTTGAGAACTTTTCTGGGTACCATAATTAAACAATAACACATCAGAAAATGTTGTAATGCAAGATTCGATTTAATAATGAATTATCTACACCTGCACACATTCCTGTTTTTTTTTTTCATTATGTTTGCAACTGAGAATTAATGTTATGTAATTTATATTCTTCATTAGAAGTTATCCATTACTCCAGTCTAATAAATATATAATAAATTCTAATAAAGAATATAAATTACATAACATTAATTTTCAGTTAGAAACATAATGTCACTTTTCTCCTTTCTTTTAAAATACATTTAGTAAGAGATGGAACTTAAATACAAAATAAGTCCTCTGGTTGAATTTACCACGTAGTTTACACCATTTACAGAGGCATAAAATATATTTTTACAAGAGTATACATATACATGCACTGTTAAATGACAAATGCTGCCCGATCAACAAGCTCATAATCCCCATACAACTGTTCCTTTAAGAAATACGGGCAAAAGAACCGAGGGGGAGGGGTTAACAACCATCCAACATTTTTAAGGTGGAACGAATAGTTCGGCGAATAAGGAGCTGGCGAAAAAGGAGCTGGAGTCAGCCTCGTCTGGTGTGCAGAGAGAAGGGCGTCCGCCTCGCCGAGATGCTTCCGCTTGAGGACAGGGAGGCAAGGAAGAAACTGTGGCCGCAGATTGAACAGGCTCGCCGGGATGGAAAGCGTGCTTATTTCCGCGGGCCGCACGGATTCATTGAGGGTCGGCAAATTGGTTAAGCAAAGGAAGGTTTGATCTACTTGCACTAAATGTAGATGGAGTGTGTTAAAAGGTCAAGGGACTTTTTTGTATTACAAACCAGCGTTAATAAGCTTGAAGTAAGTTCTTACTGTTTTGTTTAAGCTTTGAAGCAAGTTCTTACTTTTTTTTTTGTTTACAGTTTTTAGTTATTCTCAGTATCTTGAGCAATGTTCAATTGTTCAGTTTCATTTGCTTCACTAAACGTGAGGGGTCTAAAGGATTTGGTCAAACGAAAGGCACTATTTTTATTTTGTAAAGGGAGAAAACCACAATGTCTATTACTACAAGAAACTCATTCTTCCCAAGAAGATGTGAAGTTTTGGTCTAACCAATGGGGTGATCGAATACTGTTTAGTCATGGGACCAACAAGTCTGCTGGTGTTGCAGTTTGTTTTAATAGGTTTCCAGGGGACATAATTGCAAACAGGACAGATAATCAAGGGCATTGGCTGATGGTGGTCTTAAAAATTGATGGCTATTTTTTCATTTTAGCTAACATATATGGTTATAGAACCATTGCTCAAAATAAACAGATGCTTGAAGATATCACTAATACTCTATCAGAGCTCAAAATTATTTATCCAACAGACTTTATTTTAATGGGGGTGACTGGAATATGTCACCTGATGAATGGGAAGATAGATGGCCCACGAAATTTGACAGTCACCACTTTAATCATACTTTATGAATAATAACCACCTGATAGATATTTGGAGAAGTTTAAATTCAGGAGTTAAACAATACTCCTGGTTTAAACCTAATAACACCTGTAAATCCAGAATTGACTACTGGCTCGTTGATCAGTCGCTTACTGAATTTGTCTCAGACATCTTGATTTCCAAAGCCCCATTAACAGATCATTGTATTGTAGAAATTAAATTAAATCCAGTTGATAAAATAAGTAAAAAGAAAGGCTACTGGAAATTTAATTCCAGTTTGTTGAGAAATAAAGATTATTGTACAAGGATAAAAGAACTAATAAGTTAAACTGAAAACAATGAGACAATTGATAGTTTTTGCAATAAGTGGGAATTTGTAAAAATATAGAATTCGTGAATGTTCTATTAGGGTTAGCAAGGAGATGGCCAGGGAGAAAAGAAGAGAGGAAGTGAATCTGTTTCAGGAAATCAGGAAATACTGTGATAAGACAGAATTAAACGATGAAGAAAGAAGCAAATTATTGGTATTGCAAGTTAAATTAGATGACATGTTTAGCAAAAGAGCTCAAGGTGCGTTTGTGAGATCACGAGCAAAGTGAATACCTCGTATTTCAGTAATTTAGAGAAGAGAAGACAGGAAAATAAGGCAATATCAAGTTTATTGATAAATGGAGTGGAGTGCAAGGACAATAAAACCATGGAAAATACAGTTTTTGCATTTTATAATAATCTTTATGCCTCTGCATATTCACAATTAGATTCGTCAAAATTTTTAAATGAAATAAAAGACTTTATACCCAAAATTGATGTTTCGTCTAAATATTTTTGTGAGTCTGATTTAAAAATAGAAGAATTGGATGATGTGAGCTTGAAATTGAATAAATCACCGGGTACTGACGGGCTCACTGCCGAGTTTTATCGATTTTTTTGGAAAGAAATCAGGCATTTATTATTTATGGCAATTCAAGAATGCATATTGAAGAACGATTTAATGACAAGCATGAAACAAGGCCTAATAATACTTATTCCTAAACAGGGCAAAGATAAAAGATTATTAGATAATTTAAGACCAATTACACTCCTTAACATTGATTATAAGTTGTTATCAGGAATTATTGCAGCTAGGATGAAAAAATGCCTACCACAAATAATAAGCGAAACTCAGTCTGGCTTTCTGGCTGGACGATCTATCCATAATAACATACGATTGGTACTAGACTTGATCGAGTACAGTCATTTATTTGTAGAAAATGGTTTTATTATGTTTTTAGATTTTTACAAAGCTTTTGAGTCAGTTGAACACCCCTTTATTTTAGAAACTTTAAAGCATTTTGGTTTTGGACTTAAATTCTCTAATTTAATTAGTCTACTATACAATGATATTAACAGCTGTGTATCTCTGGAGCATGGCACATGCTCACGATTTGCAGTTAAGAGGGGAATTAGACAAGGCTGCAACTGTTCTCCTTTATTATTTATATTGGTTGCTGAACTATTGTCTATTAGGATTAAAATGAACCATTCTGATGGCTTTAACATCCTGGGAAAGCACATCATAATAAGTCAATTTGCGGACGATACGACTCTTTTTCTTAAAGATATAAGGCAAATTTCCAGAGCGCTTGATTCAGTCAGTCAGTTCTCAAAGGCATCAGGTGTTAAATTGAACACTAATAAATGTGAAATCTTAGCTTTACATGACCAACCTGCTCGCTTAATTGATAACATACAGGTTAAATCAGAAGTCAAATATTTGGGCATCATGATCACCAGAAATAAAGATATAAGGGAAAAAGAAAACATTCTTAAAAATATTGATAAATGTAAAGTAATATTGGATTCTTGGCGGCAAAGGGATCTAACAATTTTTGGCAGGGGTCTTCTAGCCAAGATGGAGAGTATATCAAGAGCCATTTACCCTGCCTTTTCTCTAGAAATTTCAAATAACATGATTAAATTAATAAATAAGATAAATTTCAATTTTATTTGGAAGAGTAAATGCCATTATATCCGCAAAAATGACATGATTAAGAGTATCGAAGAGGGTGGCATAAATGCCATAGATTTTTCTGTGATGAATGGTGTACTAAAACTAAAATGGTTAAATTCTTTTTTGTGTCATAATGATTCCTTTTGGTTTAGCATCCCAAATGCAATTTTTCAAAAATTGGGGGGAATTGATTTTATTTTGCGGTGTGACTATGATCTAAGCAAACTCCCTGTAAAATTATCTGATTTCCATCAGCAAGTTCTTTTGTACTGGAACCTAATCTTTAAACACAATTTTACTCCACATAATACACCTCTGTGGAACAACAGGTATATTCTGTGTAATAGAAAATCCTTGTTTTTAGGAACTTGGATGGAAAAAGGAATATGGGCTTTAACACATTTGTTGGATAATTTTGGTGATTTGTTGAATCATAGAGATTTTTGTGATAAATTCAATTTCCAGTGCCCAATGAGAGAGTATAATAAAGTGTTAAAGGCCATCCCAGCACCCCTGAAAATGATGATTAAACAGTTTGTGATGTACTCGAACTCTCATTCAGAAATGAGACCTCTTTGTATTGAAGGAGTTATGTTAAAGAGTAAACAGTTTACAAATAAGTTTATTAGAAATGTGTTATCCAAACATTATTTCCCTGGTCAACTGAAAAGAAAATATGTTCTAAAAGATTTCAGTGATGAAGAGGCAAAAAGGATACGGAGGCGGTATTTATCATACCCAATCTTTCCTAAGGCAAAAGAAGTGACATTTAAAATATTGAATGACATTTATCCATCTAATTCCTTTTTACATGAAAGATTCAATTGGGAAAACAATTCGTGTGGATTTTGTGAGAAGGAAATTGAGACTTGAACATATTTTCTTTCAATGCGAAGTTGTACAAGAATTTTGGCTTGCATTTCAGAGTTGGATACAAGCCAAGGAGATTTCGCTTCTCCCTTTGAATGTAAGCTCAATTAAAGTTGGAGTGCTTTTGAATGATAAAAACTTAGATTTTTTGATAAACAATCTGATTGTTTTGGGTAAACACTTCATTCACAGATGTAAATTTGTAAAGATCAAACCCCATTTCAATGGTTGGAAGAATGACTTGAAGTTATTTGTAAAATCTCTTCTTTGGATGACGGACTCAAAAGCCCTGAAATTTCTCTCTGTTTTGGAAATGTTTAGGTTATTGGAATAAGACCCTCACCCTTTTTTTATTTTTATTATTAAATTTTTTTTTTTTTTTTTTCTCTTCTATGTATTTTTTCTTCTCTAAGTGATGTATCAGCACGAATGTAACTGTATGATTGTTGATCTATGCCTTAATTGTTTGTACTTGAATTCTATATGGCAATAAAAAAAAAAAAAAATAAATAAATAAAAAAAAGAAACCTATGGGTGACGTCACGGACACTACGTCCATATTTTTTACAGTCTATGGTGAAACCCCATACTCCCATTGCACGCGAGCGCCCCCGCATGGACAGAGACGTGTTACTGCAGCCAGTCCAGAAACCGGAAGTAACCAGCCAGTGCCAATTCTCTTCAATTAGACATTGACACCCACTTATCTGAATTACTTTCACCTGGCTTGATATAGCCACTCCTCATGAGCCTGGTTTGGCCTTTGTGAAACTGATAAAGCCAGGATGCACTGATCACACTAGGACAAGCCCAGCTTTATCTCTTATCCTGGATTTCTAAATTCTGCTTTTGTGAAACAGCCCTCTGGTAACAACTGGAGGAAAACATAACTGGGTCAAGAATCGAAGGAGGATTCAATGTTTTGGGGTTTTAAGATCTCTGACATGATATTCAAAAGTAAATAGCTCAAAAATTATTACTGAAATGTGATTATTATATTAACAAAATAGCCATTAAACTTGCAAGTTTCCACAAACACGCATTACTTTCATGGACGCTTGTGTATAGTCATAATTCCCCCCATAAATGTACCATTTGGAATAATAGAGACAGGGGTTAGAAACCAATCAAAAAATTTTTAAGAACTGGTTTGAAAAAGGGAGTTATTGTGGAACAGTTGATCAAAAAGGATGGTATTTTATACAATTATACTGAATTTGTTCATATTTGTAACTTTTCAGTTGATCCAGTATTCTTTGGTTTTACATGCAGTTCCTAAAAACTTTAGAGGCTACTAGAATATAATAATAGTTTTAAATTACTCTTTGCAAACAGTTGAAGAATGTTCTTCTATTAAGTTGCAGGGCAAGGATTTTACAAGGTTTGGATGTAATAATGTATCTTGTGTGTTCCCCTCTTCCATCTAAATGTATATTGCTGTTACTCACTGGGAAAAACATCTTGATCTGAGTCAAATTTGGATGAAGCCTTATAAGTATTACATCACAAATAAAGTGAAAGAGGTTTCATAACATGTTTCATTTACGTTTCCCAAGTCACTTGTGGTACAGCTTTTTAAAGTGACCATGGAAGATATTTGTGTTTTTGAAAAGAAAAATCCCTTGAAACTATTAATCTATTTTAGAGTGTCCCAAGAACCGAATATTTAGGAAAGAACGAATGTTTTTCATTTGATGGTGATACAAATATTTTCTTTTTATTTGATTGAATTATTATACTTGCCTGTTACTATATTCATAAATTCATATGAAATGAAAAAATGCCAATCTTGTAACAATTTCAAATTTATGTTAAAATTAATTTAGAAACAATCGTAAAAAGTAAAAACTTGAAAGCAAGGAAAACTACACCGCTGTTTAATAGTGCTAAAGGTTTCCTGTAAAAGGCCTTTTTTCCTTCCTTCGTTTTCCCCCTTTTGTTTACCCCTGACATGTATTGTTATACGTATTCATGTGTGTGAATTATGTTTTGTTCTTATAAAAATGCATTAAAAAATGAAACAAGTGGTGGAAAATGGTCAAAACCCACACGATAACAGAAAACAGTTCTTGCTGTGCCTTTAGTTTAGATGTCAAAAATGTAATATAAAAAGGCTGGACTGATATTTCTTCTTTGAAACTTGAAATATACACTGAAATTCGAAATAAAGTCAAAATTGTGAGATATGCACTCGAGATACCTTGTTGTTTTATTACATCGAGTGCCACTGCAGAACTTGTGGACTCCACCCACAATACACGTCATTGGTGTCTGCAAACACAGTCTATTAATAATGAGGAATAACAGTTTGTGGAGTAGGCCTATCGATCATTGCCTACTGGAGTGCAGTGAGAAGCGGTCGGACAAGGCAGAATAGACGGTAATTGCTAACCAACTAACTCCAGGTGGCAGTAGTGCAAAATTCAGACCGCGAGCTGCCGTTACAATCCGAAGAAGAAGAGAAGGAGGACTGTCATGGCTGCCGCTGGGCTGAAGATGTGTCTGCTGCTGCACCTGCTCGTGTTCAGCTGGTATATATTCACTATCTGGAGTAACTGCACCCTGCAGACCTCAGACAGACACCCCGGTCTGCGTTCATACGGAGGCCGCTGGAAGTATCTGACCTTCATTAATCTGGTAGGAGCGGTTCTTCACACACCTTTGCCTCTGCCGTCCGTTATTATGACACGCCGGTGACGTCAGGCAGGCGTTTGACATGCGGGTTCAAAGCCATTAAACTCAAACAAAGCATTTTTATTTTATATACGTTAATAAAACAAAAAACGCCTTTGCATATCGCATGGCTTAATGATAATAAATCAAATAGAAACTTATTTATTAGACCTATAAATCAATTAAACAATTTAGCTGTATGATTATGATATCAAATTAATTGTAAAATGTTCAGACAAATGTCACTTTTATTGTATTTTGAATTGGCATTTGATGTTTTACAACTTTTCATGTATGCAGTACTGTGTCAATATATTGTGGCGCTGACACTGTTATTCTGTTATAATTATGGTTATTGATCCACCCGCTGTTGGGGGGAGGTGTCCGGGAGGGAAATAGTTAAGGGGGAGGGGTTTAGGAAGAGAGAGGGCGAAAACGGTGAGTGGTGCGGAGAAGAGAAAAGTTTACGTTTTACATCTCGATGGATGCTGGTCGTTTTGTTGTTGGGGACAGTTAAGACACCTCCTGATACCCGTGTTTTAGGTTGTACACGTTCAGGAAATAAACCTCAGCTGTTTGATGCTTGTAAACTGATCCTCGTCTACTGTCTGTTTCTCTGGGAAAGTACACGACGTTACACTGGTGTCAGAAGTGGGATTTTCAAACCACAACTTTCTACTCGTGATTCCCAGAAAACGATGGAGAATAAGCCGGTAAGATCGCTTCATTTATCCACCGAGAAGTTAGATCAAAGCAGGGGAGATCCCCGGCAGGGGCGGGATGAGCGCAATACCGAGGAAGATCGAGCACGTGAGGGGAAAAATGTGCTGATTACCGCGCTATCGCCCAATAATCCTTTTCTGCCACTTTTGCTGAACGAATGTGATCAAGAATACTCCCTGAAAACTAGACCACAGCCCTGTTTTAGCATGTCTTGTGTTTTTCATGAACATGACTTTATCACGAGCACTCCGATCGCGGGAGGTCGCGGCCGCTCTGCTGACCCGGAACCGGAAATCAGCCGGGATCATAACATCCGGCATGGAACGCGGATCGCGGAGAGAAACGCTGATAAACAGAGACGCTGTACATGGGCCAATTCGAATGAAACCTTTTCCTACGTTCCTGTAGATTCAAGCTACAATTATAATCATCCCCAAACAAGCCGTATGCATGTCAAAGAGGGGCTTTTTGGCGAGATGTATAGCTCTGTTGGCAGCCGAGCTAATCCGTTTGTTTTAGCTGAGCAGACTAATGAACCTTATTCAGTCACCCCCTCTTACAACGCTCAGTGGCCAACAACTGCACTGCCATATAACCCCCCCCCACCAAATTAGCTGTGACCACAAGCACTCTGACTTACCACTGATGAGTAATATGAGACAAACAATGGAAACTCACTCCGACTTTGGTATCTGTCTGACTTTATCATCTACTTCTCCCCACTGGCTTGCCCAGCCTCCAGCCAGAGAACCCATACCCACCAGTTGCCCTTTTCCTAACTGGCCAATGCAGCCCGTCACACTCATGTCTGACCGGGGGTCTAGTAAAACCCGTAGCTGTCTGAAATTGGGGCGCTACGATGGACATTCTTCTTATGAGGCGTTCCGGAAGAAGTTTGAGCTGGTGGCCGGGGCTAATGGTTGGGATGAAGCTGAGAGAGTGGGTCAACTCGCAGCGGCTTTAGATGGCGATGCACAACAGGTACTGCTGGATGTCCAGGGAAGTCAGGTGTATAGTGTCCGCACTTTGCATCAGGCTTTGTCTCGCCGCTTTGGGGACACTACACCCCCGATGGCCTTACGGCAGCAGTTTCAGGAGCGTATCCGTCAGCCAAAAGAGCCCTTAGGTGTGTTTATGGCTGACCTGCGACACTTAGCCCATCGCAGTTACCCAACATTCAGCGAAAGTGTGAAGGATGCATTGGTTCTGGATGCGTTTGTACGAGGATTGACCCCAGATCGGTTACGGCAGCAAGTACGAATAGCCCAGCCATCTAACTTTGATGAAGCCCTTGATCAAGCGCAGGTTATAGAAGGGATATTGGAGGAACGGCTAAGCGGAATGTCAATCAACAATAATGTTGGCCGCCCAAGGGTTTTTGCTGCATGTTCCGGGGAGCAGGCTCCCTCACAAACTTCTAAGGTGAATGTTTCCCAGAGGGAGCTTGTGGTTTGTTGGCGCTGTGGAAAAACAGGTCATTTGCGTCGGGAATGTGCAACCCTGGATGTGGCGGTGTCCACTCCGCCGTCGGGAAATGGACGGGGGCCGGAGTAGAGGGAGGTGCTCTCGGCCCATCAAACATTTCAAAACCTCTATGTGGATCGACTGTAGCTGGGGCTAGTCCAGTAGAATGCTGCCGAATAGAGGCCAAAGTGGATGGACAACTGGTGCGTGCCTTGTTGGATACTGGCTCTACAATCACCATTATTCACCCTAAATTCTTGACAAGAAGGGTCCTTCAAACCGCTTGCTTTCCTCTAGTCACTGTCATGGGTGAGAAAGCAACTTTGATGGGCCGTTGTGAGGCAGAAATCTTTGTGGAAGGACACAGTACAGTTATGTGGGTTTGGGCCGCTGAGATTCCAGAATCCTGTCTCCTGGGTATCGATTTCCTGCACCAGGCAGCTGCAGTGTTGGACTTGAAGGCAGCGACCCTAACGCTAGCTGGAAAATGTTCGGTTCCAATTCATTTCAATTCTATTTGGCCGGGTCCTCAGTCGCGCTATGTGGGACGTTTGGATCCTAGCTCACAAGCCCAGGGGGTCCCAGGTCCAAACTCTGCCAGTTTGTCACCAACATTACGGTCTGCAGAGATTCCATTGTCTGGCTCTGCGGTCGGGCTTTCCACCGCTTCACCACCAGCTGATAGTGGGAACGGCAATCAAGTTGGGGAGAACCCAGTTTTGATGCAAGCGGCCAGGGCTGTTTGGGAGAGGAGTAGTGAGGGTTTAGAGGAACTCCAAAAGCAGAAATTATGGCGGGTAATGGAACGCCACGATAACCTCTTTGCCGCCTCAGCCAGTGATGTCGGGCAGACGAAGTTGGTACAACATTGTATAAATACAGGAAATGCCTCCCCCATCCGGCAACGTGCGCGTCGGTTACCCCCCACAAGACAGTCGGCCGCAAATCACTGTCTAGAGGAGATGAAAGCTTCAGGAGTTATAGAGCCATCAGAAAGCCCATGGGCCTCGCCAGTGGTATTGGTCCCCAAGAAGGACGGTGGGTGGCGTTTCTGTGTTGACTTCAGGCGCCTGAATGAGGTGACTGTCAAGGACTCCTACCCGCTTCCACGGGTTGATGAGTCTTTGGATCAGATTGCTGGGTCCAGCTGGTTCTCTTCACTAGATCTGCGTAGCGGGTATTGGCAGGTCCCTCTAAGTGCCGACGCGAGACCGAAGACTGCATTCACGACAGGGACAGGACTCTGGCAATTCAAGACCATGCCCTTTGGTCTTTGCAACGCTCCGGCAACCTTTGAGCGACTGATGGAGTGGGTGCTCCAGGGTATTCCGAGAGAAGTGTGTCTGGTCTATTTGGATGACATTTTAGTGCATGGGAAAGACTTTGAATCAGCTCTGAGTGCTCTTGACCTTGTCATGACCAGGATAGCCCAGGCTGGTCTGAAATTGCACCCAGACAAGTGCCAGCTGATGCAGAGAGCCGTGACCTTCTTGGGCCACTATGTAAGCGCGGCAGGGGTGGCCACTGACGAGCAGAAGACGGCAGCTGTTCGCGATTGGCCGGTTCCGTGCAGCCTTAGGCAGTTGCGGGCTTTCCTGGGGCTAGCGTCATATTATCGAAAATTCGTCCCTGGATTTGCCACTGTTGCTGCTCCCCTCCATGACTTGACAAAGAAATCACAGCGTTTCCAGTGGGGGCAAGAACAGCAGCAGGCTTTTGAAAGCCTGAAGGAGGCTCTGTGTCATACTCCAGTCTTGGCCGCCCCAGACCCTAGATTGCCATTCATCCTGGACACAGATGCCAGCATTGTAGCTCTGGGTGCGGTTCTCTCTCAGGACGGGGAAAAAGGAGAGAGGGTGATTGCCTACTACAGTCGGGCCTTCAACAGGGCAGAGCGTAATTACTGTGTGACCCGACGAGAACTTTTAGCCGTGGTGGAGGCAGTCAGCCATTTTAGGCATCACCTCTGCGGTCTCCATTTTGTGATCCGAACAGATCATGCTTCCCTACGTTGGTTGTTGTCTTTCCTAGAGCCAGAGGGGCAGGTGGCACGGTGGATAGAACGCCTGCAGGAGTTTCAATTCACCATTCAGCATCGCAAGGGGGAAAGTCACCAGAATGCGGATGGGTTGTCAAGGCGCACCTGTATGGCATCCTGTCCACAATGTGAGCGACTGGCTGGATATGTGATGCAGGAACCGGCTGACATGACCCCGGAGAGGGGGACGCAGGTGTCATGTTGTGCAGTACTGCCTGATTCAAATGTAGCATGGGCAGCTGAGCAACGCAAGGACTCCGAGCTCCAGGTAGTCATTGACTGGGTGGAAGCCGGGAGGAGGCCTACGTGGGAAGAGGTCATGACTTTTGGACCAGTGGTGAGGGGACTGTGGTCCATGCGGGATGGCCTGGCATTGAATTCGGGATTGTTGCAGCGAGGATTCGTGGAACCAGTGACAGGTGTAACCAGGTGGCAGACAGTAGTGCCTAAGTCCTGTCAACGCTTGGTTCTAGAAGCGATGCATGGCCAACCAGGGGTAGGACATTTTGGAGTAAACAAAACATTAAAGCGCGTTCGGCAAGAGTTCTACTGGCACACCTGCCGTAGGGATGTGGAGTCATTCTGTCGTCGGTGTGATGCCTGCACTGCAAAAAAAGGCCCAACGGGCCGGTCTCATGCCCTGCTACAACAACGGCTGGTAGGCTGTCCAATGGATCGTGTGGCCGTAGATGTACTAGGACCCTTTCCACAGACCCCTCGAGGAAATCGGTTTGTGGTAGTCGCGATGGACTACTTTACAAAATGGCCGGAGGCCTATGCTGTGCCCAACCAGGAGGCGGGGACAGTGGCGGAAGTCCTGTTGGAAGGTCTGTTTGCTCGCTTTGGGGTTCCCTCTGAGATGCATACGGATCAGGGTAGGAACTTTGAGTCCCGTGTGTTCTCTGAGTTCTGTCAGCAGTTGGGTATTCGTAAGACAAGGACAACGCCCCTACACCCCCAGAGCGATGGGTTAGTAGAGAGGTACAATCGAACACTGGCCACCCAGCTAGCCCTGTGTGTGAGCCAGGATCAAAAGGACTGGGATCTTCAGTTACCGATGGTCCTGCTTGCCAGTCGGAGTGCCGTGCAGGAGACCACTGGATGTACGCCAGCTCTCCTTATGCTGGGCAGAGAATTGCGAACCCCATCCTCCCTATTGATGGGTCAACCGCCAGATGCACCAAAGGTCCCACCCGGATTGGAGTATGCCCATCAGCTACAGGACCGGCTGCAGTCAGCCCATGAGTTTGCTCGTTGTCAGGCTATGCAGGCGGGTATACGCCAAAAACGGGCATATGACCATCATTGTTCAGGACGTGATTTTAATGATGGAGAGCTGGTATGGATTTATAGTCCGAAGAGGAAAAAGGGACGTTCACCTAAGCTGGATTGTGCCTGGGTAGGACCCTGTTGTGTAGTGAAGAGGCTTGGGGAGTCTGTTTATCGTGTTCGGAAGAGGCCTGGGGGACAGGCTGTGGTGTTACACCGAGACCGGATGGCACCATATGTGGGAGAACGTCAACCTTTCAAGAGGAGAGGACAATGGCAGACCACTGGGGCGACCCACCTTGCGGACGAAGGAGCTGGAGACGCAGCGTCGGACAAGGGGTGGGAAACCTCAGTGGGCTGTGAAGAGGGTGACCCTTTGACCCAGGCTCCTGGGGGCACTCTGGATACTCTCGGAGGAGCTGGAGACGCAGCGCCGGGAGCGTCTGGAGTTCTTCTGGGTCAGTCTGGGTTGGGGGCGCCTGAAGATCGCACCATGAGCCCTGATCATTGTTCGAATGGCAGCAGACATCGCAGTGGAAGCTGTCATATTACCCCGGAGGCGGAGTACAGGCCAACTACTCCCTTGAGGCAGCTACCTGCCAGTGGGCAACAGCAGACCCAAAGAGTGAGGACTGGATCACGGCTTCGTCCCAGAGAGGCACTTCGGATGCCCAGGCGTTTCATGGATTTCACCTTCCTCGGGGACGAGGAAACCTGAGGAGGGGGCAATGTGGCGCTGACACTGTTATTCTGTTATAAATATGGTTATTGATCCACCTGCTGTTGGGGGGAGGTGTCCGGGAGGGAAATAGTTAAGGGGGAGGGGTTTAGGAAGAGAGAGGGCGAAAACGGTGAGTGGTGCGGAGAAGAGAAAAGTTTACGTTTTACATCTCGATGGATGCTGGTCGTTTTGTTGTTGGGGACAGTTAAGACACCTCCTGATACCCGTGTTTTAGGTTGTACACGTTCAGGAAATAAACCTCAGCTGTTTGATGCTTGTAAACTGATCCTCGTCTACTGTCTGTTTCTCTGGGAAAGTACACGACGTTACAATATAAAACTACAACCCCGTTTGACCTAAAAGTATCAGACCAAATGTAAATTCTTCAGTTTATTAGTTTTAGGATTTATTATATGGATTTAAATGGGCTCAGTACTGTATATTAAAAACACCAGATTAATTATCTGAAAAACAAGCCTTCTGCAATAAAAGGGTTATTATTCTGAACATGTTACTATTAGTTTGATATAATGTTGTTAATTGATTTATAGTGCTAGCCTAATTAATTTATATATAATTTCTTGAAGTTAAGCCTTGCGCTGTGCAAAGGGTGTTTATATGTGTATGTATCCTAGCTGGTTTGTGCTGTAAACATGAAATATGCAGTTAAATCGTATCAAACCAAGCCGAGACACCCAACATTCAACCCGAAAATAGTCATATAACCATTGCAATAACTCTGAAGCTATTCAGTTAAGGTAAAAAAAAATAACTGCATAGTGCTGCTTTAAATTATCTTTACAGCTGTAGTTATGACTGTGTTCATGTCACATGACTCACATGTGTGTGTGTGTGTGTGTGTGTGTGTGGGTGTGTTGTTTTTGTGTCAGGTGCTGCAGGCGGTGTTTTTTGGATGGTGTGTGTTGGTGGACGTGACGCACATGCTGGTGCCGGTGAAACACACTCGCAGCGGCACTCCTCTGAGGCTCAGTAAAATCAGAGACTTCTACTTCACTGCGCTGGCCTTCCCGGTCGGCACTGTGAGTACCAGTACAGGCCCAGTTTAACACACACACACACACACATACACACACATATGTTAACACCAGTATAAGCCCAGTTTAACACACACACGTTAACACCAGTACAGGCCCAGTTTAACACACACACACCAGTACAGGCCCAGCACGCACTAACACCAGTATAGGCCCAGTTTAACACACACACACACATACGTTAACACCAATACAGGCCCAGTTTAACATACACACACGCTAACACCGATATAGGCCCAGTTTAACACACACATACTGTATGTTAACACTAGTACAAGCCCAGTTTAACACACACACGTTAACACCAGTACAGGCCCAGTTTAACACACACACACCAGTACAGGCCCAGTTTAACCAGTTTAATATCTGTTTTCTATGTGAATACACAGTAAAGTTTAATTTATGAGTAATTTAAATCAAAGCTGAATTTTCAGCATCATTACTCACACGATTTTTAACATTATAAATGTCTTTACTGTAAATTTTGATCAACTTAATGCACCCCCCCCCCTCATTTCAGATAAATGTTGCTCTTTCTATTCATCAAATAATCCTGAAATAAAAATTGTACACCACTGTTTTCAACATTTGTGATAACCAGAAAATGAGTTGGTGTCTAGTTCAGGTGAAAACTGTTAAAGTAACACATATTTCATGTCTTATAAAGTCACTGTAGCTGTAAGTTCTTCTTCTCTGTAATCATGTGGAAGAGAGTATCTAGGCTATTCCTTTGAGTAAATTACATTTGAAAGGTTTGGCTCATTTATTCAATTCTGTAAAATAATGCAGAGACATTCGAGCATGACTAGCTGTGCAAATGATGTCCCTGGGTTTTTTAAAAGATCAAATACATACAGTCAGGTCCATAAATATTGGGACATTGACACAATTCTAATCTTTTTGGCTCTATACACCACCACAATGGATTTGAAATGAAACGAACGAGATGAGCTTTAACTGCAGACTTTTAGCTTTAATTTGATGGTATTTACATCCAAATCAGGTGAACGGTGTAGGAATTACAACAGTTTGTATATGTGCTTCCCACTTTTTAAGGGACCAAAAGTAATGGGACAGATTAACAATCATAAATTAAACTTTCACTTGTTAATATTTGGTTGCGAATCCTTTGCAATCAATTACAGCCTGAAGTCTGGAAGGCATAGACATCACCAGACGCTGGGTTTCATCCCTGGAGATGCTATGCCAGGTAGGGTTGGGAATCGTGAGAAATTTTCCGGTTCCGGTTCCGATTCCGGTTCCTCCAAACGATTCCGGTTCCGGTTCCGGTTCCCATTCAATTAAAAATATTAATAAGAGAAAAATCCACAATCCCTTTTGTGTTTATTTCTTATAGTACTTGAAAAATGAGTTTAACAGACTGGTAATGTAAACAAATTCAACATATTATTTATCAATGTTTGCAAAAAAAATAAAAAGGAAATTAAACAATTCTGCATTCTCTAGAATAATTTAGGACCTCTTATTGTATCTCCAACAGTACCCTCTCAGAAGGGGTAGAATATGCTTTAACACACATATGTGTGTAGAACAGATTATTTTTAATAACAGTTTGAATTATTGATTTATAAAGACTTTAATTATTGCATTATTACTGGATAAATCGGCCCTAAATAGCAGTTAATAAACAGAACTGCAGTGCATGCGTCTTGCGGAAGAACATAGTTGCCGGAGCTACTTCTCTCTGTTTATGTTCATGACGAGTCACGCAGGCATTGGGCTACTCCGCAGCGGCTGCGATCCGCCATCCAGTCTAAACAAGTCCGAGTATTAACGCTTATTACAGGCTTTACGTAGTGATTCAAGATAAGACAAAAACACGGTTTGAAAAAAAAGCATTCATGATGCACTCGCTCATTGTATACATTTTGTAAATTATGAACACAAAAAAGTTACGTACTGCGCTTTTGATACCGTCAATGTTTAGCCTACTCAAACTATAGTCTCACTACTTCTGTAACGTTAATCATTTGAATATGTGTAACATAAATATTGATACTGTGTGATTATAAAGCAGTTTCATGTCGACAACTGCTCTCTCTCTCTCAGCGCAAACAGATTTGAATGTACGTGACTCGGCGCGCGCGCGTGTGTGTACTATAAATCCAGCGCGTGTGAGAGCAAATCGCAACTTCAGTGGTGAAGTTTTTGTCATTTAGGAATAAGACGGCGTAGGTGTTTGAATCGAAATCTTTTAAAGATTAATCATGCACCTCTACTCTCTCTCTCTCTGTCTGTCTGCGCCTTGAGGTGAGACGGTAAAGGATAATCTACTCCCAGGACTTCGCCCTCATATCGCACCAGAACCGTTTTAGGAACCGAAACTTAGGAATTTTGCACGGTTCCAGTATTTTTTCAAAAACACTACCGGTTCTGGAAAAGAACCGGTTCTCGGTTCCCAACCCTAATGCCAGGCCTCTATTGCAACTGTCTTCAGTTCCTGCTTGTTCTTGGGGCATTTTCCCTTAGTTTTGTCTTCAGCAAGTGAAATGCATGCTCAATCGGATTCAGATCAGGTGATTGACTAGGCCATTGCATAACATTCCACTTCTTTCGCTTAAAAAACTCTTTGGATGCTTTCGCTGTATGCTTCGGGTCATTGTCCATCTGCACTGTGAAGCGCCGTCCAATGAGTTCTGAAGCATTGGGCTGAATATGAGCAGATAATATTGCCCGAAACACTTCAGAATTCATCCTGTTGCTTTTGTCAGCAGTCACATCATCAATAAATACAAGAGAACCAGTTCCATTGGCAGCCATACATGCCCAAGCCATGACACTACCACCACCATGCTTCACTGATGAGGTGGTATGCTTTGGTTCATGAGCAGTTCCTTTCCTTCTCCATACTCTTCTCTTCCCATCACTCTGGTGCAAGTTGATCTTTGTCTCATCTGTCCATAGGATGTTGTTCCAGAACTGTGGCGGCTTTTTTAGATGTTGTTTGGCAAACTCTAATCTGGCCTTCCTGTTTTTGACGCTCACCAATGGTTTACATCTTGTGGTGAACCCTCTGTATTTACTCTGGTGAAGTCTTCTCTTGATTGTTGACTTTGACACACAAACACCTACCTCCTGGAGGGTGTTCTTGATCTGGCCAACTGTTGTGAAGGGTGTTTTCTTCACCAGGGAAAGAATTCTTCGGTCATCCACCACAGTTGTTTTCCGTGGTCTTCCGGGTCTTTTGGTGTTGCTGAGCTCACCGGTGCGTTCTTTCTTTTTAAGAATATTCCAAACAGTTGATTTGGCCACACCTAATGTTTTTGCTATCTCTCTGATGGGTTTGTTTTGTTTTTTCAGCCTAATGATGGCTTGCTTCACTGATAGTGACTCAACAGATCTCATATTGAGAGTTGACAGCAATAGATTCCAAATGCAAATAGTACACTTGAAATTAACTCTGGACCTTTTATCTGCTCTTTGTAAATGGGATAATGAAGGAATAACACACACCTGGCCATGGAACAGCTGAGCCGCCAATTGTCCCATTACTTTTGGTCCCTTAAAAAGTGGGAAGCACATATACAAACTGTTGTAATTCCTACACCGTTCACCTGATTTGGATGTAAATACCCTCAAATTAAAGCTGAAAGTCTGCAGTTAAAGCCCATCTCGTTCGTTTCATTTCAAATCCATTGTGGTGGTGTATAGAGTCAAAAAGATTAGAATTGTGTCAATGTCCCAATATTTATGGACCTGACTGTACTATTAATATTAAAATATAATGATAAAAACATTAACTGGGTGTTTATATGAATTTTGAAAGTTTTATAGTATGTCCCAGTTTGTGTAATTTCATGTGTCTCTATAGTATGTCAATGACTGACACTAAACATGGATGATATTTTTAGGTTTAGATGTATTCGAATGTACAGGAGAGTGTATCTTAGACTGGTACCTTTGCAATTTTTTCACCAATAGTCTAATTCAATTTATTTAAAAAAAAAAACACTATTGAATGCATAGTACAAATATTTCATGCCATCTCAATGTCAGCATCAATATGAGCTCTTAAAATAACAAAAGGAATTGTTGCTTCAATGCATTTTTTTTTATACCATTAGTGTTTATAATTTATCTCAATCATCTTGTGTTCTCTCAATTATATTACTTATATGTTGTTATCATCAACAGCTGTTTAAAACATGTATTGGTCAGCCACTAATGTGAACTGTGTATTGATCTTCCTGCAGTTTGTGTTTGCTTCCTTCTGGAGTCTCTACACGTACGACCGGGAGCTGGTGTATCCCAAAGTGTTAGATGAGATCATTCCCACCTGGCTGAACCATGCAATGGTGAGAAGATGATTGACTATTATAAATGGCAGTGACCGACCCTTGATTAGGGGTGTGACATTCAATTAAATTGTGTTGTATTCAAATAATTACATTTATTTGTGTAGTGCTTTTCACAATACACATCATTTAAAAGCAGCTTTACAGGAAATGCATTAATCCATTTAGAGTGATCTGTTATCAGAGGTGACTATAAGCATTTCATTACATATACAAATCACAGTTAGCTAAAAATGTATTAATTTAAACACTAATAATTTAAGTGCTGTAACAGTGAGCTCATTAAAGTGATGAATAACAGATGCTGATATGTGTTCTTCTGATCTGTGTGTCGTCCAGCACACGGTGATCATGCCTTTGCTGCTGCTCCAGATGTTCCTGCAGAATCACACGTATCCCAGTCGCGCTAATGGGATTGGTGTGCTGGCTCTGTTTTCCGCTCTGTATTTGTCTTGGTAAACTCGCTCTGCCTGCATCGCTCACACACACTGGGGCCGGTTTCACAAAGAGAGACTTTGACTGTGGCTTAGATATAGTAGATAGTCAGACTTTAGATAGACATCTAAATCAGACCAATGCACAAAGCACTTAAGACTCTGACTATCTTAAGCAGGACTACACTGCAATGCATTCTGGGTAAAATAAGACTTTTCAAAACAAAAAAACATGGCGGATAGAGTAAGCACATTCAACCGCTGAGTGCAGTTTAGTGGACAATACAGTGAGGAAAATAAGTATGTGAACACCCTGCTATTTTGCAAGTTCTCCCACTTAGAAATCATGGAGGGGTCTGAAATTGTCATCGTAGGTGCATGTCCACTGTGAGAGACATAATCTAAAAAAAAAAAATCCAGAAATCACAATAAATTATTTTTAACTATTTATTTGTATGATACAGCTGCAAAAAAGTATGTGAACACCTGCCTTAAAATTTTTCACCTCCACTCCATTTATTATCCTAAATAAGATGCACCTGTTTGAGGTTGTTAGCTGCACCTGTCACCTGTCCACCCCATACAATCAGTAAGAATCCAACTACTAACATGGCCAAGACCAAAGAGCTGTCCAAAGACACTAGAGACAACATTATAGACCTCCACAAGGCTGGAAAGGGCTACAGGGAAATTGCCAAGCAGCTTGGTGAAAAAAGGTCCACTGTTGGAGCAATCATTAGAAAATGGAAGAAGGAAAACATAACTGTCAGTCTCCCTCGGACTGGGGCTCCAAGATCTCCCCTCGTGGGGTCTTAATGATCCTAAGCAGGGTGAGAAATCAGCCCAGAACTACACGGGAGGAGCTGGACAATGACCTGAAAAGAGCTGGGACCACCGTCCAGGAGGCATCTGGAACAGATGCCCGAGCCACCTCAGCTGAACCCTCTCGATGTGGAGGAGCAGCGGCTCTACTCTGAGCTCTTCCCGAGTGACCGAGCTTCTCACCCTGTCTCTAAGGGAACGCCCAGCCACCCTGCGGAGAAAGCTCATTTTGGCCGCCTGTATCCGGGATCTTGTCCTTTCGGTCATGACCCAAAGCTCATGACCATAGGTGAGAGTAGGAACGTAAATTGACCGGTAAATCAAAAGCTTTGCCTTACGGCTCAGTTCCTTCTTTACCACAACAGACCGGTACATCGACCGCATTGCTGCAGAAGCTGCACCGATGTCTGTCAATCTCCTGCTCCATCCTTCCCTGTGAACAAAACCCCAAGATACTTAAACTCCTCCACTTGAGGGAGGATTTCTCCACCAACCTGAAGTGAGCAAGCCACCCTTTTCCGACTGCGGACCATGGCCTCGGATTTGGAGGTGCTGATTTTCATCCCAGCCGCTTCACACTCGGCTGCAAACCTTCCCAGTGCATGCCGAAGGTCCTGTTGTGAAGGGGCCAACACGACAACATCATCCACAAAGAGCAGAGATGAAATCGTGTGGTCCCCAAACCTGACACCCTCCGGCCCCTGGCTGCGCCTAGAAATTCTGTCCATAAAAATTATGAACAGAACCGGCGGCAAAGGGCAGCCCTGCCAGAGTCCAACATGCACCGGGAAGAAGTCTGACTTACTACCGGCAATGCGAACCGGGGACAGTGCCTCTGGGATGGCAGACCGGGGTGGTGGTTCCTCTTTTTAAGAAGGGGGACCGGAGGGTGTGTTCCAACTATAGGAGGATCACACTTCTCAGCCTCCCTGGGAAAGTCTTTGCCAGGATACTGTCTGACTTACTACCGGCAATGCGAACCGGGGACAGTGCCTCTGGGATGGCAGACCGGGGTGGTGGTTCCTCTTTTTAATAAGGGGGACCGGAGGGTGTGTTCCAACTATAGGAGGATCACACTTCTCAGCCTCCCTGGGAAAGTCTATGCCAGGATACTGTCTGACTTACTACCGGCAATGCGAACCGGGGACAGTGCCTCTGGGATGGCAGACCGGGGTGGTGGTTCCTCTTTTTAATAAGGGGTACTGGAGGGTGTGTTCCAACTATAGGAGGATCACACTTCTCAGCCTCCCTGGGAAAGTCTATGCCAGGGTACTGGAGAGGAGAATACGGCCGATAGTGGAACCTCGGATTCAGGAGGAACAGTGTGGTTTTCGTCCGGGCCGTGGAACACTGGACAAACTCTATACTCTCTACAGGGTGCTGGAGGGTTCATGGGAGTTTGCCCAACCAGTCCACATGTGTTTTGTGGATTTGGAGAGGGCATTCGACTGTGTCCCCCGAGGCGGCCTGTGGAGTGTGCTATGGGGTCCGGGGTCCTTTGCTAAGGGCTGTCCGGTTCCTGTATGACCGAAGCAGGAGCTTGGTTCGCATTGCCGGTAGTAAGTCAGACATTTATTCTTTATTCCTTTTTCACTAGTGAAATGTCACTATAGGCTGTCATTCAAAACCAATTGTTGATATCAACAATTGATTTCTTACTAGTTGAAATACCAATTTCACAAATCAGAAATACAATTATTACTAGTAAAAACCTTTATTTATGATATTCTTGAAATCAACAATTGAATTGCTACTAGTAACAATGTTCATTTTTGATATCAGAAATTAACATTGTCACTAGTGAAAATTTAATTATTGATAACATGAATGTGACTGTTACTAGTAAGAAAGCCATTTTAGATATCTGAAAAAATATTGATATCAGAAATACATTTTAAGATATCAAAAATAAAAAAAAATACTAGTAGCAATTGAATTGTTGATATCAACTAAGAAGCATTTCAAGGTTCTGGCGTTGCCTAGCCAGTCTCCAGACCTAAACCCAATAGAGAATCTTTAGTGGGTGCTCAAACTCTGTATTTCTCAGTGACCGCCCAGAAACCTGACTAATCTAGAGAAGATCTGTGTGGAGAAGTGGGCCAAAATCCCTCCTGCAGTGTGTGCAAACAAAAACTACAGGAAACGTTTGACCTCTGTAATTGCAAACAAAGGCTACTCCACCAAATATTAACATTGATTTTCTAAGGTGTTCAAATACTTATGCAGCTGTATCATACAAATAAACAGTTAAAAATCATACATCGTGATTTCTGGATTATTCTTTTTTTTTAGATTATGTCTCTCACAGTGGACATGCACGTATGATGACAGTTTCGGACCCCTCCATGATTTCTAAGTGGGAGAACTTGCAAAATAGCAGGGTGTTCAAATACTTATTTTCCTCACTGTATGTGTGTGTTGGAGGAGTGTAACAGTTACAAGGACATTTTACTTGCGAAGTTTAGCGGAGAATGTAGTTACAAGAAGACATGTTTAATTTGGACACAGATTGCTACGACAGTTAACAGCGTTAATCTGACCGTTGAGCGGAGCATTAGAGACATACAGAAAAGATTGTTCAAGATGCCCAAAAAAAATATTTAAGTGGAAATATGCAAACACAGGAGGGGGACCCCAAGAGAAACTTAAAGACACTGAAATGGTGATGAATATATAGGGTGAGGGCCATTTTCCCTTTTCTTTCGGCTATTTGTAATGTAACTGATTGTTGCTGCTAAGACTCTGTTGCCAAGGTAACAGAGTCTTAGTCCTAAGTTAGCCTGGGGGAAAGGTGTCTACATTTTTGGGTCTAAATTAAGTAAAAATTTACTATTTTTGTGAAACAGTCTAACTTGCATTTGACTAGTCTATGAGCACATTTTAGACTTGTCTAACACTATAGACCGGTCTAAAATAGCTTTGTGAAACCGAACCCTGGTTCTTCTCGTGTGTCCCATCGGCATTGACGTGTGCTTCTGTCCCTCATCAGGGTGTTGTGGGTGCACCATGCCTCAGGGATCTGGGTGTACCCCATCATGGCTCACTTGAGTCCCATGGGCCTTTGTGTGTTCCTGGGCGGCGCGTCCCTCTCCATGGCTCCTCTTTACCTCTTAGGAGAGAAGCTCAGCCGCACGATGTGGAGCTCCACAGGTGAGGGACCGACCCTACACAGATCGGACCGGTTTACAGTCACCGCTAACGTAGGACCATTTAAAAGTTCACCCAAAAATTAAATTGTCCTGATTATGTACTAATGGCCCCCCGCCATCCAAGATATACATGACTTTCTTTCTTCAACCACAAAGAAATCGAGGTTAGAGGAAAACATTCCAGGATTTTTTTTTTAAAGAAGCTTTAAAGGTACGTTTTCTCCGACAGAGGTCGCATTTTCAAAACGAAAGCAAAGAGGAAGCTTGATGATGCTATGAAGGACTGTGGGACAATGGGAGATGTTGTCTTTCTCATCCAGAGATGTCTGGAAGTCATGAATCCTGTTCACGGATGAGGTAGGACTCGACAGTGTGAGCGTTGCACTCGCATTTGCGACTGAAAATAGACGTGTGCGTCTGTGTGCGAATAACGTTTTCCAAAAAATTTTTTTGAACAGACTCTGTATGTATGTGCTGAACCAATGTTGTCTGTTAAAAAAAAAAATCATGTGATCCACACAAACGTGCCTTAAAGAAATGGTTTTCATAGCGTAGTGCATCATATCACGTCCCTATGCTGAACGCGTGTAAAGTGATGTCTCCAAGCGCTCACGTGGCGTCTGCCTTTGTGAACCTCAGCAGAGGCCGCGTACTGCCGTTCAAAGCGAGCTGCACCAGACAGTGGAGAAGTGGTCATCCATGGATATATTTTTTTTGGAAGTCCATCAAAGCACATCTGTCCGAGATAAGTGCTCGAACCGGCTCCGGGGGTTAATAAAGGCCTTCTAAGGTGAAGCAATGCGTTTGTGTAAAAAAACATATCCATATTTAAAACTTTATTGACTTAAATAACAAGCTTCCAGCAGACGGCCGAACGCAAGTGAACTTACGGTGTGTGTGTGTGTGTGTGTTTAAACTGCGAGAGGCGTCTGCGTCAGACGCTACTCCACGCTTCTCTTACATCTACGCCACACATCGTTTTAAAGTTTTATAAATAGATCTTTTTTAAACCGTTTGGGACACTTATCATGGATGGATGCACTTTTATGATGGATAGATGTACTTTTATCATGGATAGATGTAATTTTATGATGGATAGATGTACTTTTATCATGGATAGATGTACTTTTATGATGGATACTTTTATGAACTTCCAAAAAATATACCCATTGACTCCCATTATAAAGCTTGGAAGAGCCCGTACATTTTTTAATATTACTCTGATTGTGTTTGTCTGAAAGAAGAATGTCATCATACACCTTGGATGGCTTCAGGGTGAGTAGTAAATCATGGGCTAGTTTTCATTTTTGGGTGAACTATTCTTTTAAGATACACCCAGGAGAGTTTGCACTGCGCTGCTGCTCCTCCACTCAGCGGGCGCTTCTTGCTGTAGGATCCTGTGTCCATGCTGGGTAGCTCACGCTGGTGAACTCAACCATCTCGCATCGAACAGCTGGACCGAGGCAAACATTTGTAGTGAAATATTATTATTATTCATAAAATGACTGATTGTTTGTCAGCTGAGGTCGCGTGGTATGGATTTGGACCGTCAAAAATGGCCTATGGTGATCCCCGTTCACTTGCATGCGTATCAGAAACATCCTAAAATAGTTTCCTTAATTGTCTTCGTGTGAAGAAAGAGTCATGTACATACGGGATGGCCTGGGGTGAGCAAATAATCAGGACATTTTCAGATATTCCTTTAACCTTTCAGAAAATTCCTTTAATTTTCAGATATTCCTTTAACCAGCTATGTTTGTTGTCATCACAGAGTGTGGTAGATTGTGTATGTTATTATTATGATCCATACTGAATGTAGTTTTTCTCTCTAAGGTAATCCAATGAAGAAAAAGAAGTAAATGTCAACTGGAAAACACATTAATCATGTGGATCTCAATACCAGCCAAACAAAGGGAACAATGACGAGCTGATGTGTTTTCTACAAGAGGGGCTTGATTCGCCCTCACAAACAAACAGAACAACACTATGACACATCAATACACCTACTGTACACAAGGTGTGTGTGTACACTTATAGGTTTATTCATTTTTTGTGATAATGAAAATCAGTTGCACTTACAAATTGAAATGCTGTATTTTATTTTTAAATAAAATTCTTTATTTTATCATTTTTATGCCTGTATAATATCCCAGAATGCTGTTGTTCAGTGGTTAAGGGACAGCTAGGACCAAGCACTTTTCCCTTCTCAGATTCATAATTGTTTTTTTATGGACAAAAAAGCTTGAGCTGGTGACCAATTAATATAAAATAGTTTTTCTGTGTGGTTTGTCAAATTGTGCTGTTGCATCCAACGCAAGCATTAGTAGGTGTTTGGATATCGATGAGGCTAGTCTGAGGGCTCGAATGACCCCTGATCCTGGGTGAACTCGGGTAATCTCACTAGCGAAGCCCTTAATGTGATTTCCTGGCTTGAAGGAGAGTTTGATGATGGACTTTATTGGAAACAAGTAAACCGAAGTAATCTGGCACATTTCTTCCACATCCAGAAAACTGGCCCTGTAGTAATGCTTCTGATAACTTTTAGGCCTATCAATCGGAAAATGTTTTTTTAATGTTTTTTTTGTTTTGTCGACATGTAAATGTGTTCAATCTTAACTTGTTTACATTAATCAAAAACACCTATTTAGGTGAACTGAGTTGACGAATGCGTCTGGTCTGGTGTTTACATGATCACTGAGACCACAGCAAACATGATTCCTGCAGTGATATGGTGGGTTTTGGCATTTGTGTTAAATGTGTGATGATGCACTGACTCTGAAGAGGACTGGTGTACACGATCTATGATTATTCATGTCATCTGTGTCCTTCGTTCAAAAAACAATAATAAATCAGAGCTATACTTTTATTCAGTTGAAGTGTCGTGGTGTCCTATGCCTTTAAATGCGCTTGGTCTCGCTGCATCAGTTCATCTCTTGATGCCATTGGAGCAATGCGTCAGCTGTTTGTTAACTTCCTACTTAAGACTCTCCTTTAATCAGATTTACTGTAAGTCCATCAGTTTGCAAAGCTTTGAGAACAAAAGTCACCTCATTTTCAGTGTCTGCGTTCAGTAGAGCTGCATTGGCCTTTTTAAACAATTTTCTTGTTAAAAAAAAGAAACTGAATATGTGCAGTATGTGGGGCTTGATGAATGCAGTGTTTATGTATTCATATTTTGAATAAAGGAGAAATGATTTTACTCTTTTGCTGAAACTCTGGACAATCATTGAAGGAAATTGTTTCCCCCTCATTTTCTTTATGGAATAACACCATGAAATAGGAGTTCAGACAGCTGTGATGGAGATGGAGCCTGTGAGGTCAGAGAAATGGGCTTCTGCAGGAGTAAGTGGATTAGCCGTTAAATCTGCGCGTCTGAAATAGCTTTGTTCACTCTTTGGCTTGATGTGACCGCAGTATTAACTTCACCTCCACTCAGACACTTGCCTCTTGAAAATGACCAGGATGTTCAGTGTATCTGGATGGATCCATGAGTTTTGCACAGTGAGGATTGTGCATCTTAAAGGACGGCAAAACAGATGATAAAGTGACAATTGCTTTTTACTCTGCTATCAAGTTATCAAATCAGCTGTGGACTCAATGGATCGAGGAGAAAACACAGTTTGTTTTCTCTAGCGGTGTTTGGGTGAGTAATTCACACAACTCTAGAAGAAATTCACATCATGCTTGCAAAGGATTTAGTTTCTTGAATTTCACTGAACAGTGAATTCACTATACAGAGTGAATTTATAATAATGTAAATGCTTTTTATTTGAAGACCAGTTTTAGCACTGGATTTTTACATTTCACCCCACAATCAAAACCAAACTATTTTGCATAAAGAATGAAACCTGATTTGGTGCATTGTGACTATTTTTGTGGCACACTTTCATCCCAAATTTATTGCATCCAGATATTTAACTTTAGTGGATGTTTTACAGTAAAAATTATAGCTACAATTTTTTTTATTAAAATCAACAAAAAATTTTTAAAAAATACCATGTTGAACAAAATATATATCATTGTTTTCCCATTAAAATGAGAACTGGGGAAAACTGTTTAATTGTCCTGATTGTCACAATCCAAAAGATTTTAAAAATAGATTTTTACAAAACTGAAGAGTAATTATTTCCATCACAGGAATAATTTTTATTTAGCAAATTATCAAATAGAAAACGGTAATTTTAAATGGTAAAAACATTTCACAAAAGTT
>NW_024121174.1:187959-214012 GCF_016745375.1 Pimephales promelas | reverse complement strand
AATTCTTAAATAAATTAATAATAAAAAACACCAAAAGAACCGATAAGAATACCGTTAAAGTACCGGACCGATAAGCGGTATCGGTAAGAGTAGTAATACCGATAAAACCTTAACGATACCCATCCCTATTCCTAGCAGGTTGGTACTATACTGTACAACTCCGTGGCTAACAGGTCTTGCCACTCATACAGGTATCAAGACTGCTGAACAGAAGTTGGTATCGACAATTCTTTATCGCATTTTCTTTCTCAGGACACTGCTGAGCGGCAGATATTCCGAGGTTGCATTTGAATTTTTGTGCAAAAAGTGGCTCCTAGCGGCCAAATTCTAAGAGAATTCTCAGAGTCATGACGTTTTCTTAGAATTTCCCCTAAAAGTGACACGAAAATCCCAGTTAATATAAAAGCTATTCCTCAAGATTCCTACCGCTTAAAAGGGCTCCTAAGGCGAGATCTGCTAAGAGCAGGGAAGATGACTTTTAGTGGCTTAGGAGTTCCCCTAAGCAGCTGCACAAAATTTATTTTTTCCTTTTTTCTCCATTTTCTGTGTTTGTAGGATATTTGTTAACAAGTCTTCATAAATAGACCAGCTAGCAATCACAGACATTGATAAAAGCTGAGCCGTGTTACTCTCGTTAAGACCACACTGAGTTGTAACGTTCCAATTTCCTCTTCATTAAGGACATTCCCTTGAGATAGGGCATCTTGTTTTCAATGGGGTCCATATGGGAGTGAAAGTACAAAATATGCCAGCTAGGATATTAATGTGAGCAAATAAGACACGAATCATTATTTGAACAGGTTGTAATGAGGTTAAGTTTTCACAAATTTTAGATTCTAATGTCAGGCTATAACCCCCACAGCTAGCTATTCATTTTCCAGACATTTTCTTGAATGTGAAATATTATTTACAATTATAGTCTGCATAACATTAGAGTGTATAATTATGTTTATTGATTTGAGGGTACATCCTTTGCTCATTATCACCAAAAGTTCAATTTCATCAAACTTGTAGGATCAACCAATCACGGCTTTTGAAATGACGACTCATACCTAGCAACGGGGTCAACCACACCTCCTCACTAAGATAGGATTTTCCATCCATTCCTTGCTCAGAGTTCACTGAAAATGTTCTGGAATCACTTCTAAGCTAAAACTCCTGGCAAGGAATTTTTAGGTTAAGTTAGGAGCTCTCTGAGAGGATTCTCAGAATAGGGGATACGGGCAGTATCCCTTAAAGTATTCCCTGCAGTCCATTAAAGGATGAACAATTTTTACAGTGTCCATTGCTTGAAGGCGAGATTTAAAATGATATAATTCTGTAAAAATGAGTCTGTAAAAATTATAATATTTTTTGTAGTGTATTTTAATATGATTCAAAGCCAAAAGTAAAGCACGTGCTTCAGCAGAAAAAATAGAGCATTGTTTTGGAATATGGATTCCATAGCATTCATGTCCAGTCACCATTGCTGCCATTACACTATTTTCCACTTTTAAACCATTTGTGAATATGGGCATATGAAAAGGGAATTGGTTTCTTATGTCCATATATTGCTGTATATATACATTTGGATGAGTCACTCCTTTCCTCTGATGAGCCAAATCCAAATTGATATTAGGCTTCTTTAATTTCCAAGGAGATATAGAATTATATTGTATTTGATTTAAAGTGTTCAAATTTATATTAAAGTTCTCCAAATGTGGTTTAATGGGAATACCAAAGGATCTAATGCTTTTAGGTTTGCTCTCATACAAAGGAGTAAATTGTGGGTTAAAGACTGTAGAATAGGCTGGATTGGTTTTATTTGCCTTTATTTTTACAGCATATTGCAGTGAAATTTTAATCGTCTATTTTGAAGTGAAGGTTCATTGGCTTCAATGTACAAACTTTGCACTGGTGAAGTTCTAAATGCTCCCAAGGCAAGTCGTAAGCATCTGGGCTGAGTTTCCCGAAACCTTAACGCTACGTCGTTCTTAAGTAACACCTTAAGCTGTACCTTATCATTAATACGTGTTTCCCAAAATGTTCTTAGTTAAGTATCTTACCTTACCTTCTGTAAGTCATATGTTCGGAAGGTTGGTCTGGAGCATAGGCGGCACTAGGGAGGGGCTAGCAGGTGCTTCAGCACCCCCAAGAAAGACCAAAGCACCCCAATAGCACCCCCAACCCCAAAAACAATATCTGGAAGCAATTATATTTTGGCTGTATAGAAAACAGTTTACTAATAAAAATCAAAGTTTTCGTATTCTAATTAATAAATGATAAAATAATTTAAGACAAACATTTTACTCATTACACATATGCGACGTCCAATGTCAGGTCACATAAATTGCAATGTATTAGAATTATTTAGAAAGATGGAGCGTTTCCTTCTGCCAATTAAGCAAACTCGTAATTCTAATTTAATTTGTGAAAATGAGTAGCCTACATAAATTTACCTCAGCCTGAGGTTGACAACGTTTCAGAATCGGATTTTAACTGTACGGAGTCTGACAAAGAGTCTGTTAATGCGTTTGCCTCAGATGCAGAAACGGCAAAAATTAAGGCGTTTCAAATGCACCTCCTTTGCGTAGGTCTGTGCTCTTTAAATGCTGTAATAACCTAATATAAATCACTGACAAACATGCACATGCTCTGATTATAATCATATAGCCTATAGATCATTTTAGATGATGCTTTGTATGCTTTATTTAAGCAGTGAGGTCTTTATTAGGTGTGGTGGAAGGTGTGTGATGATATAGGGATATTTTAATTCCAAAGGCCAAGGGAACTTTATCAGGATGCATATTACCCTGGATTCATGAAATAACTGGCTTTAAAAAATAAAAAGTCTGCCTGACTCTATGGGAATTAGAGAACTACAGTTTCAGAGGGGTATGCAGGAACAATTTTAGCGATTTTAATTTTTAAAAAAGGAAAAATAAATGTAATGTAAGTGTGCTGTGTAATAAGTGAGTAGGAAGAAATGAGAGCTAACAGAAAAAAATAAGTGCAAAATTGTCCTTTATTAACACAAACTATAGCTACTACACCTTGATGAACCCCCCTAAGAAAACTATAAGCTCCATTGGAACAGCAATACCAGTGTTTTGGTAAAACTGTGGTAGGTGGACCTCTGTTTCTCTAGGGGGGTTCGGGGGCATGCTCCCCCGTAAGAAAATTCTGTAATGTTAAATTCAGCAGTCTGGTGCACTTTGAGAGTTCAAAATTAAAAGCTCCAACCCATATTCAGGGTGCAAATTAAACAAAGAAAAATTTGAACCTCTTTTAGTTAGTGTCTGTCTACATTACACTGCTACATAATAATAGTTATAATATTAATCCCATGATAGTAATAGCCATAAAGGCTATTGTAAAACAAATACACAGAAAAATAAAGGAAACTTTCATAATTAGTTTTGCACTAATTTCTGTACTTTAAAGATATAAGCGCATAATGACATGTTTCATGGGCCAGTGTTTTAGAAAAAAAAACTAAAGCTGACTTTTTTTGACCAATGCATTACACCAGCACAGCGCCGCCAATTAAGCAAAAAACAAACAACAAACAAATGGGCTGCCGATGTATGAGTTTTGTGGGCTGTTAAGACAAATAAATTAAAAAAGGATGAAATGTATTGGCTGAAAAGCATGTCGGCCCAGCGGTAGACCCGATGGCCACAGAGATATAGATAGCCTACATGCCTGGATGTCACATTTTAAATCCTACCTGTTGGCTTTCAGCAATGCATGCAGTTATTTAGCTGCTGTCGCATCAATTGACATGCCATCTCCTTTTCTCTCTTTCTTTTTCTATTTTTAGCCCCACAGCATTTTGTTTTATCCATCTTTTTCGACGACAACTCGACTACTCGTACCTGCTCGCTCAGAGCTCACGGCGCCCCTGCCCGCTCGCGATATTACCCGCCCCCCTTCTCCATGAGGGCGCCTACTCTAGCCTGGCCTCCTCTAAAATTTGTTATAACATTGAAGGAATGCAGAAATTATTTAGAAACGCACAATGGCAGCTACATATAGAAATACAATATTGCCAATATATAATTTTTTTTTTTTTACCATCGCTTTGGCGCCCCCCATTGTGCTGCGCCCCTATGCGCCGCATATAGCGCATACCCACTTTTTGCGCCACTGGGAATAGGCTACATTGAAATGTGTTTCCAGTCGAGTTAGAGCGGTGGTGGAAAGGAAAGCAATCAAATGAAGCAACAGAAAGATTAACTGGAACAATTGAAATGAGACAAAGGTTATGAACAGTGCAGTATCAAAGCAGTGTACCTGTACGTTAATATGTGATTGTGCAGAAACAATCTGTTCTGGCTCATTCAGAATCATATTCCACAGACGTGTTTAATAATATTTAAAATTATTGTTAAAACATGTTAGATAACTTAAGATATTGTTCTTTACTAGTTAACAAATAGTAGACACCGTAAAATATGCATATGCAAATCAAACAGTTTGATAAATTCTTTATACCTTAGTATTAGCTTTTGTCACTGAATGATTTTGTTGAGGCAGTCTTTTTACTTTTTCTTTTTTACTTTTTTTTTTGCTCAGCAAAATTCACATGCAAGACTGGCATCTAGAGGACATTCTAAGGAAAAACACAGTCAAGGAAACATGGAAAAGTATAATATAATTGATTTTATATTCCTAAGCTATAAAACACTTTTTTGTTACCTCAGCATCTCTAAATAATAATTCATAACCTTGCTGAGCAGCAAATACCTGTGAATGCATAAAGTATTCATTATTCCATCAGTACTGATTTATTGCTCCTGCCCCACCCCTGGTTGAACTGGTTCTATAATAAATAAGTCCCAAATATAGATTTGAAAAAAAAAAAAAACAGTGATAGGAGGGTAATATCCTGATTCCCAGAGACACCCATTTAACATCGCCTGCTCTATTAAAGCAACACCCACAGCTTCATCATAATTTAGTGAGCCGAGTGGTTGAATGGCTCAGAAATAGAGATGAGTTTCACTCTGTACATCTGCCTGTATCTGTCCTTTAACTTTATTTTATCAGATTCAGTACTCAGATCAGGAACCTGTCAGCTTCAAGGACACTTCAGGTTGAATGGAATGTTTAAGGATGGAGATGTTATATTTGGTGGCCTGTTCGAGGTTGACTTCCTCACAGTTTTCCCGGAGCTGAGCTTCAGAACAGAGCCAGAACCACCTTACTGTGAGCAGTGAGTCTAGAGTGGATAAGGACAGCAATACAAGGCTGGAAAAAAAGAGAACAATTTATTCAAACTAGAAAAATATACCTCAATATTTATTTATTTATACAAAACATCTTGAATTCAATTTTAATTGCCATTGTGCATTTGATAATTCATTTATTCTTATTTGTACTGCTAATACCCTTCCAGAATAGTTAAATATCAACATTCTCTTGCTTTTCATAGATTTGATATGGAAAGCTTCCAGCAGGCACAGACCATGGCTTTTGCAATAGATGAGATCAATAAGAATCCGAACCTGCTGCCTAACATCACTCTTGGTTACCATGTTTATGACAACTGTGTGATGCTAGGAATGGCGTTCCGGGCTGCCATATCCCTGGTTAGTGGGACAGAGGAGTTCTTCTCAAATCTAAACTGCATTGGCCCACCACCAGTGATTGGAATCGTGGGGGATTCAAGTTCAACTGCTTCCATTGCAATTTCCAGTATCACTGGGCTGTTTCGATTACCTTTAGTAAGATTGAATAAAAAAAGTATTTCTTGTCTGCTTTTGTATGACAAAAATGTTTCATAAGTACTGATATTTTTTTAATTGTTACTATTTTTCTGTCTATTTTTCTGTCTACATTCTGTCTTTTTCTCTAATTAGGTTAGTCACTACGCCACCTGCTCCTGTTTGAGTGACAGAAAAAAGTACCCCTCTTTCTTCAGAACTATTCCCAGTGATGCCTTCCAGGTGCAGGCTATGGTTCAGATTTTAAAATTTTTGGATGGACCTGGGTTGGTCTTGTCTACAGTGATGATGACTATGGCATCTATGCTGCTCAGTTCTTCCAGCAGGAAATGCAGCTGTTTGGTGGCTGTATTGCTTTTTCTGAAATCCTTCCCCATGATAACAACCTCAGAGATATTCAGCATATAACAACAGTGATTCAGGCTTCTACAGCTAGAGTGGTGGTAGTTTTTTCCACTCCATCCTTTTTGATACCTTTGTTGGATGATTTAGTGTTGCAGAACATAACAGGCAGACAGTGGATTGCAAGTGAAGCTTGGGCCACCTCTCTTGTACACCACACTCCACGTTTACTACCCTTTCTAAGAGGCACTCTGGGGATCGCCATCAGGCGTGGAGAGATCCAGGGACTGCATGAATTTCTGCTACGTCTCCATCCCAGCAATGATCCAAAAAATAATATGTTGAGGATCTTCTGGGAGAAAATGTTTGGGTGCAGTTTTGAAACTGGGAGTAAAGACAGAGATGGAGATCAAGGGAAAAAGATTTGTACAGGACAGGAGGATCTGAGAACAACATACACACCATACACAGATGTTTCAGAGCTGAGGGCCACTTATAATGTGTATAAGGCAGTTTATGCCCTGGCACATGCGCTTCATGATCTAATGCAGTGTGAGGAGGGTAGAGGACCATTCAGTGGGAACAGATGTGCTGACAAAACAAACCTGAAACCTTGGCAGGTAAGATGTATAGGTATGGTGCAGATTCTCTCCAGGAATATAAAAGAACTGAAAAGCAAAATATATGTGCTATATTAATAAAAAAAAAAAAATAAACATATAACACCTGTTCTGTCTACAAATTGTGCAGCTGGTTCACTACCTCCAGGAAGTGAATTACACAACTGACTTTGGGGATCATGTGTCATTTGATAAGAAAGGAGATGCTCTGGCCATATATGATGTCCTGAACTGGCAGCCAAGCTTTGATGGGTCAATAAGGGTCAAAGCTGTTGGTGTGGTAAATGAAGGAGCAGCAACAGGGATAGTGCTCCAACTAGATGAAGATGTATTATATTGGAACTTTGAACCAAAAAAGGTAACTAGCATTGCATGTGAATGTCACCCCTTTTGTAGATACAAAATATAACCTAAAAATAGTCAAAGCTTTGAAAAGACAAGTAAGAATGAATGAAGTAATGGAAAGGCCAAGCTTGTCATTCTGTAAAAGAGATGACAGACAAACACATGACTAACAACAGATTATGTCACTTTCAGCCCCCAAGGTCTGTTTGCAGTAATAGCTGCCCCCCAGGAACCAGACGAGCCACAAGGAAGGGCTTTCCTGTCTGCTGTTTTGACTGCCTGCCATGCGGAGATGGAGAGATTTCTAATACAACAGGTGAGATGATTATATTTGGCAATTTGTTTATATATAATTTGAAAGTTAGTTACTCTAAAAACCCTCACCTTCTATTTTATTAATCACAGATGCAAATGAGTGCACAGTATGTCCAGATGAGTTCTGGTCCAATAGAGATAAGGATCAGTGTGTCCCCAAAGAAGTTGAGTTTCTGTCTTATGAGGAACCTCTGGGCATCTCTCTGACCACTGCATCTCTGCTTGGCACCTGCTTCTGTGCTCTTGTGATGGTCATCTTCGCTAATCACCGTAACACTCCCATAGTACGCGCCAACAATTCAGAGCTCAGCTTTCTGCTGCTGTTGTCACTCAAACTGAGTTTCCTGTGTGTGCTACTGTTCATTGGTCAGCCACAGTTATGGACATGTCAATTAAGACATGCTGTGTTTGGCATAAGCTTTGTCCTGTGTATCTCCAGCATCCTGGTCAAGACTATGGTGGTAATAGCTGTGTTCAAGTCATCTCGGCCAGAGGGCAAAGGAGCGATGAAATGGTTTGGAGCGGTTCAACAAAGATGCACAGTTCTAGTCCTAACAGCCCTCCAGGTTGTGATATGTGCAGTCTGGCTATCAACTGCCTCTCCAACACCTCATAAAAACAACCAGTATATCCGCTCTAAAATAGTATATGAATGTGCTATTGGCTCAGTGGCTGGTTTTTCTCTTCTGCTGGGATACATTGGACTACTGGCAGCAATAAGTTTCCTGTTAGCCTTCCTGGCGAGAAATCTTCCAGATAATTTTAATGAAGCAAAGTTCATCACTTTCAGTATGTTGATCTTCTGTGCTGTGTGGATTGCGTTTGTTCCAGCATATGTGAGCTCTCCTGGGAAATATGCAGTAGCTGTGGAGATATTTGCCATTTTAGCTTCTAGTTTTGGACTACTGGTGTCCATATTTGCCCCAAAGTGCTACATCATCATTTTACATCCAGAGAGAAACACTAAAAAAGCCTTAATGGGAAGAGAATCACAAAAGAAATGATATTTTATTAACAAAGTTCAAGAGGAGCACATTCAGAATTTTAACACGAGAAGAGGCATATAATTAGAGCCAACTTACCTCTGTTCTACAACAGTTTTCCCAGCATCCCTTCTCCACTCAACTCCTCACTCTCAACTATTCCTATCTGGTCTAGGGACTGGGGGGGAGGTTGCTCTAGTTCAAGCCAAATTATGAGCTTGGAAGCCCTCTCTTCGGACATCTCACTTACTAATTTTGTACTATATCTGATTACATGTAATGCCTTGTCCAGATTACACGATTTTCTTTGTCTGTTACGATAGTCACTGTGTCAGATTATGCGATTTTGACTCCTAAAATCTTGTCGTGTCGTGGACAAGACACATGTCAGACTGCATATTGCTTCCTGACCAGTCATCGCATGCCGTCTTTAATGGCGCGCGTGATGTCATCGAGAAGGCGAAACTAGTAGCGAGTGACTTCCGGAAATGAACGTAAACAAACAATGGATGAAGCGGTGTGTGTTCATAAAAAGAAAAAAAAAAGAAAGAAAACCCGACAATGGACACGCTCAAGATTGCTCGAATGCTGGCTAGGTATATACTCGACAGTATGGGTTGTCAATCCTCCAAAGAGAACTTGAGGTAAAATATTGTTTTCTTATATATTTTTACTTTTAGTTTTAATGTTAGCACCATTGCCTCTCTTTCGTTTCGCCATTTTTGAAAGTTGTGTACGGAAAAGGTTCTGTGCTCCTATTGGTCAACCTCATACATGTGACGGAACCGTCATGGACAACCATTAAAAAAATTAAACATGCTAGTCTTTTTGTCGTGATGTCGTGAAGCATCGCATACGAGACGTAGGTTGTCGCCCACTATGACACACTATACGAGATGATACAATCTAATCTTGCGTCCCGACGCTCGTTGTCGTTTACGAATCCCCACGACACCCTACGTCAAACAGATTGTGACAAAATTGGGCTAAAAATAAAAAATAAGAGAAAAAAAATGGGCTAAAATCATGTAATCTGAAACAGGCATAAGTGCAAACTCGTGAAATGTGTATAAATTTTTCTGTTTGGCATGCATGTTTTTGGGACAAAAGCAGTCTTGTTTTAACTGCACTTTGACTTTTACATACAGCTTGGGCCTAAAGAATTGGGAGTGACATAAACTTTGTTTTTCTCAAAGTTTGCTGCTTCAGAATTTGTAGATTATTCTTTAACCCTTTCACGCATACGATCACACCGGTGTGATCAGTCTTGGCTGGTCCCTGGAGCGTACGATCACACCAGTGTGATTAGAACGGTCAGTGCATCACATCATCAACTGCTAAATTCAAACTTGGCACTGAGACAGATGCACTCAGTGCTGTCATATATCACAACTATTGAGTGTTTTCAACCACATTGTTTATTTTAGGTTTCAGACATTTTTTTGTTAACAACTGTTTATTGAGTTTTTCTTTTTTTAAAGTCAAGAGACACAAGAATACAAAACAAAAAGCACCTATACAATTCGAGAACTAAACCCACCCCATCCCACCCCTGGTAGACTTCAAGAAAATAACAATAAAATACAAACCTAGAATGTAGGCTGTCACAGAACGCTCAACGACGCCTCCTCCTGGTTTCATCAGATCCCTCTCTCCTGCATATTAGAACTCCTTCCCTTCTCATTATCCCCTTATTAATTGGCTATCATCTCATCAGCCCCACCTGTGCACCCTTTCAGCTCCCCTTTATCTGGACTGCTATGTTCTTTGTTCCTTTGTGAAGTCTTGTTTTACCGTTACTCTGTCTCATGCTAGTCGTCTTGTATTTGCTCTGGTATTTTGATCTTGGACTGTGTTACTCGCCTTTGAACCTTTGCTGCCTGCCTCTGACCCTAGCCTGTTTGTTACGCCTTTGGATTGCCCTTTTCAGCGGCTTTAGTTAGTTTACCGGCCCCTCCTGTCTTGGGCCTTGAGTTTATGTCTGTTTACCTCTGTTGGCTTACCTGTGTTAATAAAGTACTGCAAATGGATTCGTCCGCCTCTGCCTCTTCATCACAGAAGACTTCACCACAACAGGATCCAGCAGATTTCCATCGACTGGCCTCCGAGGTATCCACTCAAGCTAGTGTGCTGGCCGCTCATCAGCAGCAATTAGTGAAATTGACTAATCTCACGGAGGAGCTAGTGAGATCCGTCCGAGCGCTCACCCCACCGAGCGCGCCGGATAATCAAGCTCCGAATCCAGCTGCCCCAGCTCCTGCCCCTCTTGCCGTGAGTAACCATCCTAATCAAGCCAAATTATCCCTCCCTGAGAAATTTGATGGCTCACCTTCTACCTGTAAGGGCTTCTTGTTGCAGTGCAGCTTGTACTTCAATCAGCAGGCTCAGTCCTTCGCCACTGATGAGAGCCGAGTCTCTTTCATGTGTTCGCTACTCACCGGTCGGGCATTGGAGTGGGCTACTGCGCTCTGGTATGGTGGTCAGCTCTCTTTTCCCTCCTATGCTGAGTTTTTAACCCAATTCAGAGAGGTGTTTGAACATACTGCGGGAGGAAAGGACCCGGGAGAACTGCTGCTCACGTTACGCCAGGGGAGTTCTACCGCAGCGGACTACACACTTTCGTTCCGGACTCTTGCGGCTCAAGCTGGATGGGAGGGGGAGCCTTTAAAGCAGATGTATCGCCGGGGACTCAACCCGGAGCTCCAGGGAGAGTTGGCGTGCCGCGATGATGGTAAATCCTTGAGTCAGATCATGGAGCTCGCCATCCGCCTCGACAATCTGATTCGCGCCCGACGCACACCCCTCAGACTCAGCCACGTTGAGTGTGCTTTCCCCAACGCGGAGTCAGAGCCAATGCAGATTGCTTACACACGCCTCTCTACAGCGGAGCGGGAGAGGAGACGCCGCAATCATCTCTGCATGTACTGCGGAGAGGCGGGTCATCTGAGGGCAACCTGTCCAGTGAATCCAGCGCTCAAGAATTCTTCTGCGGTGAGTTTTCAATCCTCTTCTAAATTATTCTCCGTGGACAGTTCCTTAGAATTTAATGGTCAGACTTTAAACATAAGAGCCTTGATTGATTCAGGAGCTGCAGGGAATTTTATCGACCTTGCTTTTGCCAAAACTCATCGTGTTTCTCTCCTCGTATGTGAGTCTGGTGTGACCGTGGAGGCGCTGGATGGACGCCCCCTGGGGTCTGGAGAGGTGCAGTACACCACGCAACCCCTCACGCTCAGCTTCGGGACTTCGCATTCAGAAACGATCCAATTCTTCACGATTCGCTCACCTATGCATCCTGTAATTCTGGGGCTTCCTTGGCTAGTGAAACATAACCCTCAAATTTCCTGGGCTGAGGAGAGAATTTCCAAGTGGTCCGAATTCTGCCAGATCCATTGTGCAGCTGCTGTCCATGGTACTGAAATCCCCTGCGCTGCACTCAAAGGGGTGGATCTCCTGGAGATTCCCCCCGAATACCACGACCTCGCCCTGGCTTTCAGCGAATCTGAAGCTTCTCATCTCCCTCCACACCGTGCTGGCGACTGCGCTATTGAGCTGTTACCTGGGGCCGTACCACCACGCGGGAGAGTTTACCCGTTGTCACAACCAGAGACCGAGGCCATGAGAGTGTATATTGACGAACAGTTGGCTAAAGGCTTCATCACTCCCTCCACATCTCCGGCTTCCGCCGGGTTCTTTTTCGTCAAAAAAAAGGATGGGGGCCTTCGGCCGTGCATTGACTATCGGGGTCTCAATGAAGTGACGGTCAAATACCGCTATCCTCTCCCGCTAGTTCCTGCTGCTCTGGAGATGCTCCGCACGGCTCGCTACTTTACTAAGCTGGACTTAAGGAACGCCTACAACTTGATTCGCATACGGAGGGGTGACGAATGGAAGACGGCGTTTTCCACCACATCCGGGCACTACGAATATCGGGTGATGCCGTTCGGATTGTCCAACAGTCCTTCTGTGTTTCAAGCCTTTGTGAACGACATCTTCCGGGATATGTTACAGCAGAAAGTTATTGTCTACATTGATGATATTTTGATTTATTCTGATTCCCGTGAAGAGCATGTCCAGGATGTCCGTGCAGTTCTTAAACGCCTGATTGATAACCAGCTTTATGTCAAGCTCTCCAAGTGCGAGTTCCACCGGACACGTATCTCCTTTCTGGGCTATATCATCAGTGCCGACGGAGTCCTGATGGATGACAGCAAGGTCAGTGCCGTGGTGAGTTGGCCTCAACCTTCATCAGTTAAGGAACTGCAGCGCTTTTTAGGCTTTGCTAACTTTTACCGCAGATTCATACGCAACTTTAGTGTCATTGCAGCCCCTCTCACATCTCTGCTTCGAGGAGGTGGTAAATATTTCAGATGGACTGCGGATTGTACTACGGCCTTCGCGCAGCTCAAGGAGCGATTCACGTCCGCCCCCATACTCCGTCACCCAGATCCTGAGAGGGAATTCATCATAGAGGTGGATGCATCTAACACCGGAGTGGGGGCTGTCCTGTCTCAACGGTTTGGGGATCCGGCGAAGATGTTCCCCTGTGCCTTCTACTCGCGTAAGCTGAACTCTGCTGAGCGCAACTACGACGTGGGAGATCGCGAGCTTCTAGCGATGAAATCCGCCTTTGAAGAGTGGAGGCACTGGCTGGAGGGAGCGCGTCAACCTTTCACTGTGCTCACGGACCACCGAAATCTTGAGTACATCAGGTCAGCTAAACGTCTAAATGCTCGCCAGTCTCGCTGGTCCCTGTTCTTTTCAAGATTCGAGTTTAGGATCACCTACAGGCCTGGTTCCCAAAACGGCAAAGCTGACGCCCTGTCCCGCTTGTTCGACGGTCATTCTGAGATAACTAAGCCTGAACCCATTGTTCCCACCACTCTGATTGTGGCTCCTGTTCAATGGGACATCATCTCAGAGATCACTGCGGCTCTTAGTAACCATCCCGCTCCGCCGGAATGTCCTGCCGATCGTCTCTTCGTCCCTCCTGGCCTACGCCACCGTGTGTTGCAGTGGATCCACTGTACCCCCACTGCGGGTCATCCAGGTATCGCTGCTACTACACATCTAGTCACCAATCAGTTCTGGTGGGCGTCACTTCATTCAGATGTCATAAAGTTTGTTCATCAATGCCCTGTTTGTAACACAGTTAAATCCTCCCATCTCAAGCCTGCAGGACTATTACAACCGCTGCCGGTACCTCAGCGCCCCTGGTCGCACATCGCAGTGGACTTTGTTACGGATCTTCCTCCTTCACAAGGGTTTACGACCATCCTCTCCGTGGTGGATCGTTTCTCCAAATCCTGCCGGTTCATACCCCTGAGTGGTCTGCCCACAGCCTTACAGACTGCTGAAGCTCTGTTCAATCAGGTGTTTCGTCTATTCGGGTTGCCCGAGGACATCGTAACTGACCGCGGTCCCCAGTTTACCTCCCGCGTCTGGAGAGAGTTGTGTTCTAAACTTAACATCAACGTTAGCCTAACGTCTGGTTATCACCCTCAGGCCAATGGGCAGGTTGAACGGTTAAATCAAGATCTGATTCGATTCCTGAGAACATACTGCCACCAAAATCAGCAGGACTGGAGTCGCTTTCTGGCCTGGGCGGAATATGCCCAGAATTCCCTGGTAAAGCCTGCTACTGGTCTAACCCCTTTTAAATGTGTTTTAGGTTACCAGCCTCCCCTCTTCCCGTGGGCCGGGGAGCCGTCCGACCTCCCAGCCGTAGATGCTTGGCTCCGGCGCAGCGAGGCCACCTGGGACACTGCTCACGTTCACCTGCAGCGCGCCGTCCGCCGGTATCAGCATCAAGCAGATCGGAGGAGGCGTGGGGGTCCCAGGTATCGACCCGGTCAGTGGGTGTGGCTGTCGGCGCGAGACCTTCGCCTCAAGCTCCCGAGCAGGAAACTGTCTCCTCGCTTTGTCGGACCATTCAAGATTCTTCGTCAGATTACACCAGTTTCTTTCCGTTTGGCTCTCCCTGCTCATTACAAGATCTCACCTACGTTTCATGTGTCCCTTTTCAGACCCGCCGTCGCCCCGAGGAGAGAGGGGAGCCGGGAGGAGACCGTCCCTGTGCAGACCCCTCCCATTGAAGTGGACGGTGCTGAGGCTTTCCGGGTGCGCGAGGTCCTGAACTCCAGACGTCACGGCGGGGTGTTACAATACCTTATTGATTGGGAGGGGTACGGTCCCGAGGAGCGCTCCTGGGTCAGGTCTCAGGATATCTTGGACCCCACTTTAACAGCCGCTTTTCATCGGGATCATCCTGATCGCCCCGCTCCAAGACCCCGTGGTAGACCCCGTCGTCGACCAGGTCCTCGCTTCCGGAGCCGCTCGCAGGGGGGGGCTCTGTCACAGAACGCTCAACGACGCCTCCTCCTGGTTTCATCAGATCCCTCTCTCCTGCATATTAGAACTCCTTCCCTTCTCATTATCCCCTTATTAATTGGCTATCATCTCATCAGCCCCACCTGTGCACCCTTTCAGCTCCCCTTTATCTGGACTGCTATGTTCTTTGTTCCTTTGTGAAGTCTTGTTTTACCGTTACTCTGTCTCATGCTAGTCGTCTTGTATTTGCTCTGGTATTTTGATCTTGGACTGTGTTACTCGCCTTTGAACCTTTGCTGCCTGCCTCTGACCCTAGCCTGTTTGTTACGCCTTTGGATTGCCCTTTTCAGCGGCTTTAGTTAGTTTACCGGCCCCTCCTGTCTTGGGCCTTGAGTTTATGTCTGTTTACCTCTGTTGGCTTACCTGTGTTAATAAAGTACTGCAAATGGATTCGTCCGCCTCTGCCTCTTCATCACAGTAGGCCTTCCAAAAACAAGATTTATATATTAAAAAATAAATAAATACAGAATAATAATTTAAAAAAAATAATAAGAAAATAAATAAGAAAACAAATACATTACATAGATGTTAGAAAGGTTGACACACTATCAAAGGCAGCCTGCCATAAATTCACGGTCTTAACATTGGATCCATGAATACGAGAAGTTGAGAGTTCCATCGATATAATGTCCAGCAAAGACACTGCCCATGTTCATTTGTCCATTGTGTGAGGAGGATTCCAAAGGTTAACTAACATTTTTTTTGCCGCTGTGAGCGCGGCTAACAGCAGATGTCTTTGTTGAAAAGATAAAGTTAGGTCCCTTAAGTCGTTAAAAAAAAAGTAGTGAGGGGTCAAACAAATATTAGTGTCCAACAGATATGATAAGTCCTGTGAAAGCTGGGTCCAAAAAGGTGAAAGAGAGGGACAGTCCTAAAAGAAGTGCAAGTACGTGCCAAGAGATCCCTGAGAACAAAGTTTACACTTGGGAGAGGAGGATAGATTCATATAAAAATGTTTCACAGGAGTCAAGTAAATCCTATGTAGTAATTTCCAGTGTATCATTTGATGATTGGGGTTCTTTGAAAACAGCGTAAACATTCTCCATATCTAATCCGTAAATATAACATGCACATCTTCATTAAGATCCTTGGCCCAAACAGTTGTTGTAGATAAGGGTTTGTATGAATGCTCAAGAAGATACCGATAAATAACCGACACAGAAGAGGGAAAGCTCTCAGAAGGAAGAATTAATTTGCGCAGTGGGTGAATAGGTAACTGGGAGTCCCAAGGCACCCTATATGCCCAAAGGGCCGATCTTATGCGTAAATACATATAAAAAGATGTACCTTTTAAGTTATATTGAGCCTTTATGTTCTGAAATGATTTTAGACCCAAATCATCATAGATCTCACCCAAAGTGTTTACTTTTTTTTCCCATTGCGGATATTGAAAAGGGACCTTGTCAGACAGAAGATTATTATTATAGAAAATAGGCGAATGCCTATGCCAGATTGTAACTTGATGTGTTTGCTTTTCGACTTCCCTCCAAGTAGAGAGAAGATGAGTTACAATAGGACCAAACTGAGATTTACATTGCCTCAGTGGAACCCCGGAAAAAATCTAATTCTTCAGTTCATAGGGATAAACGTCTCGGTTACGTATGTAACCCTCGTTCCCTGAGTAGGGAACGGAGACGTTACGTCAGAAGTGACGGAGATTGGGGGTTTCGCATAGAAAGCCAATCCTCTTCGAGTATTTAAACACGAGCCAATGGCATGCAATGCCTTGGGGCTGCGGAAATTTGCATAGCATACTCCGCCCTACTCCGTGAGTATAAAAGGAGGAAGTGAACGCAACCGCAGTATGTCTTCGCTGAGGAGCCAAGACTGAACTCGGCGTCTACCCAGCGATACAGCAGAAGTGGCAGGGAGACGTAACGTCTCCGTTCCCTACTCAGGGAACGAGGGTTACATACGTAACCGAGACGTTCCCTTTCGTAGTCACTTCGAGTTACGTCAGAAGTGACGGAGATTGGGGGTCTGTGCCATCACGCCATCTTCAAGCTGTCTTCCAGTGCCCTGCGAAAGTCTGGACCCCCGAGCCTACCTCTTTTTTTTTTTTTTTTTTTTTGGGGATCCGACTTTGACACAGGATTACCAAGGTACACTGGGAAACATATCCCGGAAGGGACATGCTACCAGCTGCCTACCGAAGGGAGGACTTACGAATACACATATGGCCACATAGGAACACATATGGAACACTGGAGTACCAACCGCAGGTGGCTACTAATTTCAACTCCAGGGGTGGCAGATGGCTTGCCAAGGGAAGACACATGCTCAGAGAGGCTTACAGTGGATAATACACATGAGACGGTTACCAAGGGGAACCGTGCGCATGGAGGCACCTAGCCAGCATCCAGAGCAACAGCAGTGGTGCCCGCATCGTCGGTGCTGGAGGACTCAAGACTTCAATGGAAGAACTGAGGAAATATCGCACTTATCCAGTCCGGGGAGTGGAGTGGCGAGCAAGTGAAGACACCTGAGCGGATCCAGAACTGGCCGAAACGAGTACGTGAGAGGATACCGGCTCAATTCGCAGATTATAGAATCTGGCGAAGGTGTTGGGTGTCGCCCAGCCTGCAGCTCTGCAGATGTCTGTTAGCGAGGCGCCGTGCGCTAAAGCCCAAGAGGAGGCTACACTCCGAGTGGAATGGGCCGTCACACCAAGGGGGCACGGAAGGCCTTGCTGCTGGTAAGACAAAGCAATGGCATCCACTATCCAGTGGGACAGCCGTTGCTTTGAGAGAGCCCTTCCCTTCTGGCTCCCCCCATGACAGACAAAGAGCTGGTCTGAGGTCCTGAAACACTGCGTTCTGTCGACATAGGTGCGGAGAGCACGTACCGGACAGAGCAGTGCCAAGGCTGGGTCTGCCTCCTCCAGGGGCAGCGCTTGCAGGTTCACCACCAGGTCCCGGAGGGGAGTGGTAGGAACCTTGGGCATATATCCAGGCCGGGGTCTCAGGAATACGTGAGAGTAAGCCGGCCCGAACTCCAGGCACACTTCGTCAACAGAGAGTGCGTGCAGGTCCCTTACTCTCCTGATGGAGACCAATGCAATCAGGAGTGCTGTCACATAGGACAGGGCAAAAACTCTACCGACTGCAAAGGCTCCAGGGGAGGCCTCTGCAGAGCACCCAGGTCTACTGAGAGGTCCCCAGAGGGCAGGAGGGGAGGGAGGCGGATTTAGCCCCCTCACTCCCCTCAGGAACCTGATGACCAGGTCATGCTTCCCATAGACTTACCTTTCACTGCATCATGAGACGCGGCAATGGCCGCGACATAAATCCAAAGGGTGGAGGGCGACAGCCTGCGCTCCAACCCCTCTTGCAGGAAGGAAGCACGACTCCGATCGAACATCTCCGGGGGTCTTCTCAGCGAGAAGAACACCAATTGACGAAGAGGTTCCACTTCAACGCATAAAGGTGTCTCGTGGACGACGCTCTTGCGGAAGTGATGGTTGCCGCCACCGCAGGTGGCAGCGAACTCAAACCTGCCTCGTCCCGTCCTGGAGCCACACGTGCAGCCTCCAAGATCGGGACGAGGGTGCCACAGAGTGCCCCGTCTCTGAGAGAGTAGGTCCGGTCTCAGAGGAATAGGCCAAGGAGGTGCTGTCGCGAGGAGCATGAGTTCGGAGAACCACGTCTTGGTGGGCCAGTAGGGGGCTACCAGCAAGACCTGCTCCTCGTCCTCCTTGATCTTGCACAACACCCGTGCAAGGAGGCTCACTGGGGGAACGCACACTTGCGTGGGCCCCGTGGCCAGCTGTGCGCCAGCGCATCCGAGCCGAGAGAGCCGCGGGTCAGAGAATAAACTGGGCGCAGTGGGACGAGTCCCGAGAGGCGAACAGGTCTGTCTGTGCCTCCCCGAACTGGTCCCAAATCAGCTGGACCGACTGGGGATGGAGTCGCCATTCGCCGGAGATGGAACGGGCCCGGGACAGCTCGTCGGCTGCCCGGTTCCGGTCTCCAGGAATGTAACTGCACGAAGGGACCTCAGGTGCTTCTGACTCCATATCAAGAGGTGGCGGGCGAGCTGCGACAAACGGCGCGAGCGTAGACCCCCCCTGGTGGTTGATGTACGCTACTGCCGTAGTGTTGTCTGAGCGGGCAAGCACATGCTGGCCCTAGAGCACGCTCGGAAGCGGTGCCGGGCGAGCCGTACTGCCAACAGCTCGAGGCAATTGATGTGCATGAGGCGCTGGGCTCCTGTCCAGGAACCGGCGGCTGCATGCCCATTGCACATGGCACCCCAACCCGTGGTAGACGCATCCGTGGAGACAACGAGATGCCTGGAAACTCGCTGAATAGGGACCCTGTCCGTAAAAAGCTGAGGTTCGACCACGGGAAGAAGGTTCGGCGGCACGTCGGAGTCACTGGAACTCGGAGCGAGCCGCGATGCCATGCCCACCTCGGGACTCGATCGCGAAGCCACAGCTGAAGCGGTCTCATATGAAGCAAACCGAGCGGCGTACCGCGGATGCCATATGCCCCAGGAGCCTCTGAAATAGTTTCAGTGGAACCGCACTCTTGCCCTCGAACTGTCGAAGACAAGCCAGCAGTGAGTGCGCGCGCTCGTTCGTGAGCTGCGCGGACATGGCGACCGAGTCTATCTCCATGCCGAGAAAAGAGATCCTCTGCACGGGGCAAAGTTTGCTCTTTTCCCGGTTGACCCGAAGGCCCAGACGGGCTAGGTGCCGTAGCACCAGGTCTCTGTGTTCGCAAACCTGAGCTCGAGAGTGTGCTAGTATCAGCCAGTCGTCGAGATAGTTCAGGATGCGAACCCCGTGTTCGCGAAGGGGAACAAGGGCTGCCTCGACGATCTTCGTGAAGACGCGAGGGGACAGAGCTAACCCGAATGGGAGAACGGCGTACTGGTATGCCTGGCCCTCGAAGGCAAACCGAAGAAACGGTCTGTGTCGAGGGAGAATGGAGACATGGAAGTACGCGTCCTTCAGGTCGATCGCTGCAAACCAATCCTGATACCGAACACATTCGAAAATGCGTTTGGCCGTGAGCATTTTGAACGGTAGTCGATGGAGAGAACGGTTCAAAATGCGCAGGTCCAGGATCGGTCGTAACCCACCGGTCTTTCTTGGGGACAATGAAGTAGGGGCTGTAAGCCCGGACCTCACCTCGGCTGGAGGGACCGTCTCGATTGCACCCTTCGCCAGCAGGGTCGCAATCTCCGCTCTCAAGACTGGGGCATTGCCACCAACCATCGTGGAGCGAACTCCCCTGAAGCGGGGAAGAGACCGTGCGAACTGAATCGCGTAGCCGAATCTGATCGTTCTAATGACCCAGCGGGAACCCCGGGAAGCGCTAGCCAGGCTTCCAGGAAGTGAGCCAACGGGGTCATGCGAACCACAGACGTCCTCCCGGAGGGGCAGCGAGGCGGGTCGACCGGCATGCGTGCAGGAGTTACCCCGTCCGGATGCACCGTCGAAACCCGCTCCCCGACAGAAGAGACCAGGGAAGGCAGAGCGTTCCACGGGGGTCTGTTCTGCCGGGGGTCTGGCGACAGAGGGGGAAGGGATTGGCGTAGCCCGGGGACGACACACGCACCCTTCCGCGCCCTCCGAGACAGAGAGGAATGAACGGGGCGACGCACTGGACGTCGTGCGCGCTCATTCCAGTCTGTGTGCTCAATGACAGTGTCAGCTTTTCCTCAACCAGCTCAGGGAGCTAGCTAGAACAAAAGATTCTCCACCGGCCCTCCACCGGGGAAGGAGGGGCCCTGCCACCGCCTCCTGAGAAAAACCATGACACTATCACTGAGCGGCCCGCCTCAGGAACATCGCTTCGCCTGGCGTCTAGCGGGGCACGCGGCCTGAGGGGGGGCTCTTTTCTTGGGACGCTTACCTGTGGCCTCCTCCGCGACGCGAACCGGCTGAAGGCTGCTGCTGGGGCCGCGTGGGAGGGAAGGGAGCCGCAGGGGGGCGTCCTCAGCGGCGAGCTGGCGGAGGCGTCCGAGCCGACGGCTGGTTGGAGGCAGCAGCTGGCCGTCGGGGCAGAGAAACCGCCTTCGTCTGCTCCTAGGCGGTCGAGAAGTGCTGGGCAAAGTCCTGGACCGCACCGCCGAACATTATGATGCTCCTGGACCACAGCGGTGGGCATCACCTGACCAAGGGAGCGAGCGACCGCCTCCGTGACCCGTTTAAGGACAAGGTAGGCGGCAGGCTCGCAGCTCGCTTGGTCCGTCACCTCCTCGTGCACATTCCTGAGCAGCTAGCTTTGTAGGTGCTCATCATATGCAGGGCGGAGGCTGCCTGTCCCGCCGCTCTACAGAATCGCGCCGCCATAGACGACGAGAACCCATAGGCTTTGGAGGGGCATCTGAGAGCAACCGCCGGTTGACGGGGGAGCCCCAGCGTACCCACAGACAGCCGCATCGCCGAGGGGAGGAAGGGCGGGGAACTAAGCACGCCTTTTTTTTTTTTTATTATTTATTTATTTATTTTTTAGTGCGTGTCAGTTCCGCATGCAACTCGGGGAAAAAAGGAAATTGGGGTTGGCCGTGGCCGTAAGGCGGCAGCGTTACCCAAAAACCAATTATTCAGCCGCGAGAGATCGGGATGGGGCGGAGTTCCACCCCCACCCGATGCTCACGGACGCCCGAGATAGCACGGCCATCATCGCGGGATCAGACACGGCGGCGCTGACGCTCCCGAGGGAGGCAACGCGGCCGCATCCTCACTTCCCGAGGAGTCAAGCCCGCCTAGTGATGCTGTGATCGACATCGCATCATCATCTGGAGCGCTGCCCGAAGCAGCCGGTGCCACCGAAGAAGCAACCGACTGAATCGAACTAACGCTCGCTGGCTCTCGCACTGAGGCGGGAGGTGTGGCCCGAGGAATCGTCGGGGCTTTATCCCACACCATCACCGTAAAATCACCAGGTCCCCGGGTCGACGGGCCCCCTATGGAGGAAACCGATCGAGCGGGGGGACCGGGACTCTCACTCAAGTGAGATCATTGAGTCTCGACCTCAGTGTAGAGATGGTCATGTTCCCACAGAAGGAACATGAGTCATCCACGAACGCTGCTGCTGCATGCTGAAATGCCCAGGCATACAAAGCAGCGATCGTGACCATCAGATGACGACAGAAATCAACCACACCCAGAAGAACACGGGCGAACCGTCTTTAAAAAGACGTGCGCGTGCAGCTCTTTCAATGAGAGGAGGAAATTCACTCTTTCAGCGCTGAAGCGACCAGGGAGAAGCGCAAAGTCTGGCAGACCACTGCTCAGATCGCAGGCGATGCAGAATCTCGCTGGGTACCGCCGTCACACCAACACTGAAGAGGACGCTCGTCTCGAAGAGTCTTGAACAGTGCTTTCAGGAGTGAAGAGGTTCTCTTGGCTCCGAAGCGAAAACATACTGCGGTTGCGTTCACTTCCTCCTTTTATACTCACGGAGTAGGGCGGAGTACGCTATGCAAATTTCCGCAGCCCCAAGGCATTGCATGCCATTGGCTCGTGTTTAAATACTCGAAGAGGATTGGCTTTCTATGCGAAACCCCCAATCTCCGTCACTTCTGACGTAACTCGAAGTGACTACGAAAGGGAACCATAGATTCCTCAATGGCTCTCCATGACACAGAAACATCAGGGTCAAACCAGACTGATAAAGGGCGGAGGGTAAAGGCTTGAGTATACAGTCTAAAGTTCGGGAAAGACAGACCTCCATGCAATCTGCCACGCTGTAAGGTAGTAAGTTTGATTCGAGGACGATTCCCATCCCATATATAACGAGAAACACATGCAGCAAGTTTAATCCAAAAGCCAGCAGGTGGAGGAAGGGGAATCATAGATGAAAAAAAATTAATACGTGCAAGAACATTCATTTTAATTACAGATATACGAGCATGAAAAGAAGTAGGGAGACGAGACCAATTTTCCAAGTCTGAAGATATTTTAGCTAAAATACTACTCATGTTTTATCATGATAAGATATCATGATGGAAAGATATCTATACCCAGGTACTTAAAGGATTGAACCACTGGAATGGATATAGCTAGGGGTGTGAGGTCAATTTTAGAATTGAGGCAGAGCAGACATGACTTATTCCAATTAATTTCAAACCCAGAAAGAGATCCAAAATGGTCAAATAAATTCAACACCTGGGGGATAGAGAGTGACGGTTTCTCCAAGAACAATAAGATGTCATCAGCAAACAATGAAATATGATGAGGTACCCTGAGGAGTACCTCGCTGTATATAGAAAATGGATTTGAACAAACTGAACCTGTGAGAACAGCAGCTGCAGGGTTGGTATACAAAACTGTAATCATGTTTATAAAACCTGACCCTAAACCCAGATGTTGTAGAACCAACCACAGATAAGGGGAAGTCAACATATTCGCTGAATTAAACAATATGACATAATAATAATAATAATAATAATAATAATACATTTTATTTGAGGCGCCTTTCTTGGCACTCAAGGACACTATACAGAAATGCAAGACATTTAAAATCAGCAGAGCCAAAACAATAGAACATTAAAACAAGATAAAAGCAAAATTTAAATCACATGTGGTAGGCAGTTTTAAACAGATGCGTTTTGAGTTGTGATTTAAAATGAGAGAATGAATCAATGTTTTTAATGTGAGGTGGTAAAGAGTTCCAGAGATGGGGGGCAGAGCGGCTGAATGCTGTTGCGTGGTGGGCAACAAGAGCTGGACCATATAGTCTTTATAACTAAGAGCTAAGAGCTGTTGTGTTGAAAATTCCGGCGGGACCCTCAGTGGATGTATCTCGGACGAGGCTGGTACGCGATGTCCGGATGAAGATGGAGAGCCTCAGGTGCAGGTCCAGGCAGGTGAGGGCGCAGCCGGAGCAGGTCAGTGGCCGAAAACTGAAGTAAACCCATCACTAGCAGGTGAGCAGGCAGTGAAAAGAGCCAAACACAGACAAACAAGATGTATGTCCTAGCGGCCCACATTATAGACCATTTCACAAGATGTGGCTCAGACCAGAACAGTGTGTTAACTGTGTGGGCTCAGACAACAGTAGTGCAGGCAAATCCAAAAAAGTTATTAAGCCATAAGATGAGTCCAACAGTTAAAAGATACGAGTTTTACCGGCGAGCAGTGGCAGCAGGTTGCGCCAGCGTTCCCTCGCGTTCACTCAAATAGCCTGCGCAAGTTATCCGCGGCAGAACGAGACTTAATGAACCCTGTCTGGTCATGATGAACTAATCTATTCATAAACCTCTCAAAACGTCGGTCCAACACTTTAGCATACAATTTAACATCCGTCCCAATCAAAAAAAGTGCCGATAGCTAGAGCAGGAAGTCGGATCTTTGTCTTTTTTTAAAAGGAGAGAAATAATAGCTATATTAATCGATGAGTCAAATGAACCTTGCGAAACTGAAAAATGTATCATATCCAACATTAGAGGACCTAAATCAGACCAAAATGTAGTATATAATTCGATTGGAATACCCTCTGTGCCTGGGGATTTTGCCTTGTTCATGGATTTAGCTGCTAACTCCAGCTCCTGAAGAGTAATTGGTTCAGCCAGATATTCAGAATCTGAATCCGAAAGCCTAGGATGTAGAAGAGTCAGGGTCACTACCAGAAGAACTATAAAGGTTAGAATAAAAAGTGGTATTAATATCTTAAGCATCTGTCGTAATGTCCCCCGATTGGGATTTCACCGCAGGAATGTTGGCAAACTTTTCACTATTACGTATTCTCAGAGCTAAAAGGTGGCTTGGTCTTCTCCCCTGAAAATAGTAATTCTGCCTGGATCTCTGAATCAAAAATTCTGCCCTGGATCTCAGTAATGAGTTGAGTTCAGTCCTAACTGCCATGATTTTGCTGAGTGTATTGTACGAAAAAAAATCGTTGATTATTGTGATACGGTTCAGGGTGGGTGATGGAAGAAGACAAAGGGGTCAGCGAATACTGGAGCTCGTGTGCTTTATTATACACAGAAATACTCTTTCCACACCGCCTTAGCGCTCTTCACAATAAACTCAAACAGTCACGATCGATCAAACTCTTTCCCGCTGATTCACAGCTTCCTTCAGTCACTGACGTGGCACTCTTCCCGCTGATTACAGCTTCTTTCAGTCTCGATCAACGTTCAGCTCCAGACCCAAGCACCAGCACACAAGCTCCAGGCTCTCTCTCAACTGTAGCGTCCACCTGGCCCGCTAAAATACTCTCCCCGCGCCAATCACTGAAATTACAGACAGGTGTTTATCATTTGAACTTGACCAGCTTACCTCTCGCTCGACTCCTCCCCCGCTCTTCCTCCGCAGACAGCCCTGAACCACGCCCCCCATGCCACAATTATCTCTTGTCAAGTTCTGAAGCTGCAATTCCAGCTCAACTATCTTTTTGTGTCATTTTTTCTGGAGGAAAGAGGCATATGAAATTGAGTTATTCCTTATAAACCCTTTAACCACATTCCAAAGTGTTTGTGTATCATCCACCGACCCTTGGTTAAATTCAATAAACTCAGCAAACCTTTTTCTGAACTGACTGCAAAAATTTTCATCCTGTAACAGCTTAGGGTTGAATCGCCATCTAGGGGCCCGAGATAGCCTCCGCACTAAAATTAGGACACCTTTAGTTTTAGTATCAGTAGATGAATGAGATGTCACTTCATAAAACTTATTATTGCACCTGCATACATCCTCCTCTTTCAAATGGGACTCCTGCACTAATGCTATATCAATCTTTCTTCTTCGTAAAAATTCCAAAAAAACTTGTGCGTTTGTGAGGGCCATTTAGGCCATTTATGTTGCAACTTAGAATATTAAGCTCAGTCATACGAATCCAATTAAAGCGCTGCTTGATAAAACAAAGCACAACTTAGAAAATGAAACCATTTGAGTCTACCATCAAACCACCCCCCACCCTTCCCATCACCATTTGGAGAAACATAACCATATTCCAATGAACTATGGCGGATCAAACCAAGAACAAACCTTGATCAGTTTTAAAAAAATTTCATCCAGTCGTCCCAGTTGCATAGTTCGCCGGTGCTAGGCTAGAGTCAACGGTAACTTTTAGCATGCCATTAGTTTTACCCACTCCACAGTACACCAAAAGCAAATCAATTATAACACCAGACTATCGATGTAAGTGTCTGTTGAGAGAATAATGTTAAAAATCAAACTACCCTTTTATTGCATAGCAAGAAAAAAGCAGATGATCTGACGGGTTTTATTAGATTTAATACAACCCGACTAAAAAAACAGACCCGCCTCTATCAGCCACACCATGTGTGTAAAAGAGACGGGCGTCTATTTGGACTCGGCTATTATTTGAAGTTTTACGGTATAACACTACTCTTAGTTACACTATACTCTTAGTTACACTGTCACTCTACA
>NW_024121174.1:93195-179897 GCF_016745375.1 Pimephales promelas | reverse complement strand
TGTTAAAAACACATGCAATGGAATTTAAATTAATTGCTCCTAGAGCACTGAACCAAATTCGACGGAAACTCGATCAGCGTGAAGTCAAGACATTAAGGATGAAAAAGTGGCCACGGGACTTTTTGATACCTCGAACGGTTTGGCCGTGGCCGAGGAAACGAAATTATGGCGAGAAACATGAAACAGGATGTGTGTTATAACTTCAGCATACATTAACTGATCTTGATGAAACTTCAGGCAGTGTTTTCGCTGTAAGAGACCGATCACATGGATGTGACTATTGTGAGTCCAAAGTTATAGCGCCACCAACTGGCAGCAGGAAGTGTGTCACTTTCAAAATGTTTGAAATCACTCTCTTATTTTTAACCGATTTGCTTCAAACTTCATCTGTATAATGTAAATACACGCAGATGTAGACCTGTGAATGAATTTTTGATATCTTTGATACTGTTGCCGTGGCAACGAAACAAACTTTAACATTCTTTTTTGATGCTTTTGGGACTCTTAGCATGCTTGAAATTGCTTAAAACTCAACAGATACATCACATTTATTAGCCAGTAGACATGTGCAACTATGGCAAAAGATTAAAGTAATGTGAAAAAAGTAAACACTAAAAGCCTCATATCTTCTAAAAATGTAATTATACATCATTTGTTTCTAAATTAAATTATACAAATATTATAACTTCCCCAATTTTTCCCTTTTTTCATTTAAGAATTATGTTTACGTTCAAAAACAGCCAGAATTGTTGTAAAATTCAGAAAAAAATAATAATCTGAGTCATACGTAGTGCTATACTGCCCTCTTGTGTTCAATATCAGGTAGGCCTATTGTGTATATTCCCACCGGTTAATCAACGTGTGACTCAGCTGGGACTTGGGAGCTTTTAAATCGCTTACTTAAAACCGAAAGTCAAAATACGGATGTCCGCACAAGACATTAATGGTGTGGAGTAGAGCGAGCATTTTAAATAAATTCCTATTAAGTAGGATTGAACTAAACAGAAAGAATGTTCACTCTGTTCTGCTGGTTCCTCGCTGGTGGATCATATGATTACTTTGTCATAATCTATGACAAAAATGCTATTATAAACTATATTAATAATAGATAATACACATTGCTCTTATTTTAAAAAATACATTCATGAAAAACAAGATAACAAAAATCATAAAAAGATATAGCCATGGCTGCTATAAATGTTTGAAATGCATAGGACAGATGTTTAATGACGCAGCAACATATAATTGAAAGGCAATTAATAATCTGTCATTACGTCACTGCATTATCATATTACGGCTCTAATACAGTGCAGCACAAAGCACTTATGTGCATCCCGAGCGGAGAATGATGTGCTTGAAGCCACATGAAGTTACAGCGCATTGAGTCCGTATTGAAAAGTTCAAAGCACAAAGGAAATACATATTTATGAACAGTGTATTATACATTATATATCTATGCAATAGTTTATTGAGCCTTTTCTTTTAAAGGTTTTAAATTTCAGTTACTGTGTGCGTGAAGAACAATTATAGTGCTCTGACTCTAGTGTTGTGATCTAACCGACAGCGTCTGACACCCGGTAGAAAGTAACACGATTAAGTTACAGCAATAAAGTCCAGCAAGAAAAAATTTCTTCATTCGAAAATATAGACCTTTAGACCTTTATCTTAAAGACCAGTATAATAGGATTAACATTGAATCATCTTGAAGATCGTTTCATCATTGACTGTAACCGAATGCGACGTGCTGTTTGAATGCTGAATGGAGAATGACTGACAGGCGCAGAGAGGGAAAAGTTTACGTGTTCTTGAATTTAATGACTTAAATATTAATTTCTATATCACATAATAGCTTCAGAACACTTATAATACAGTACACAAAAACTTTATGGTACTTTAGAAAGTTTTTGTGCCTTTGTGCCTTACATAGAATAGTATATGCACAATATAGAATTTGAATCAGCCTCGTCAAAGATGGCAGTGTCAGAGCCGATACCGATCCCGAGTATCTAATCGGCGCACTTCTTTTCAACAGTCAAATTGAAATTGAAATTGCTTGAAACTCAACAGATACATCACATTTATTAGCCAGTAGACGTGCAAAGTTTCAGAAACGGGCATGGTGCAAGGACTAAATAGCGCCACCTTTTGACAAAAGTGGGGTTGTTAGTTTTATCTACAGTTACAAAAATCGGTATATACATTTTACTCCTCAAGCCGGACAACTTTCTATTACATAGTCATTAGCTCGGACCAAGAGGAAGTCCGATATTTTGGTTTGAATATGGTGAGCCTCTCTCTGAGCCTACGTCCTTGTATGGCAAGCCCTTTTAACATTTAAAAGCTAAGTTTGCCTATCCGGAATTAACATTGTAGATATCAACAACGTCTTTCTGTCTAGTCCTAATTACATTTTGGATAGTTTGTATTATCATTTAAGATATCTGTAACATAATTTTGACTAGTCGAAATGACAGAGTATGGCAAGCCGTTTTAACATTTAATCATGAAAGGGCCAAAGCCTTCGGCACCGCCACCCGGGTGCCTTTAGGTAACTAAAGGAACCGGGGTTGCGGTGCCACCGGCTTGGGCCCGCCATCGCTGCTCGCAGCTATATTTCTTATTATTATTTTACTACCTTTTTGGCACTTTTGGAGCCCTTAACATGCTCAAAAACTCTTGAAACTTTGCACACGGGTCAGAACCCGCGGCCATCAGAGCCGGGCTGAAGCTGGTACCCGGGCGTGGCAGGGGGCCTTGTCAGCGCCCCCTGGAACGGGGTCCGAACACTCAGTCCATAACTCAAACACGCTTGCATGTAATAATATGAAACTCGCTACACATGAAGATCTCATCGTTTCATCTATACCTCGCACTCTTACTTTTTACCCCAGCCCAACAGGAAGTTGGCTTTTGAAGTTTGTTTGTAAAACACTCGCAATGGAATTTGAAATACTCCTCCTAGAGAATTCAAACACATGGCACGAAACTCGGTCAGCATGAAGTCAAGACATTGAGGATGAAAGCTTGTGTGGGGATTTTTGATATCTCGAACGGTTTGGCCGTGACGAGGAAACAAAATTATGGCGAGAAACGTGAAACAGGAAGTGTGTTATAACTTCAGCATACATTAACTGATCTTGATGAAACATCAGCAGTGTGTTCGCTGTAAGAGGCCGATCACATGGATGTGACTATTGTGAGTCAAATTTATAGCGCCACCAACTGGCAGCAGGAAGTGTGTCAGTTTCAAAATGCTTTGAAATCACCCTCTTATTTTTACCCAATTTGCTTCAAACTTCATCTGTATAATGTAAATACATAGCAGATGAAGACCTGTGAATGGATTCTTGATATCTTTGATACTGTTGCCGTGGCAACGCATTAAACTTTAAAATTCTTTTTTTTTTTGATGATTTTGAGACTCTTAGCGGCTTTTGGAGCTCTTAACGGGTTTGAAAACTCTTGAAACTTTGCACACAGGTCAGATCCCACAGCCATCAGGCCCGGGCTGAAGATGGTACCTGGGCGTGGCAGGGGGGCTAGATAGCGCTCCCTGGAACGGGGTCCATAAATCAAACACGCTTGCATGTAATAATATGAAACTCGGTACACATGTTGATCTCATCGTTTCATATATACTTCACACTCTTACTTTTTACCCCAGCCAAGAAGTCGTCGGCTATTGACGGTTGTTTGTAAAACACATGCAATGAAATTTGAAATACTCCTCCTAGAGCTCTGATCCAAATTCGATGAAACTCGGTCAGCATGAAGTCAAGACATTGAGGATGAAAGTTTGCGAGGGGATTTTTGATATCTCAAACGGTTTGGCCGTGGCGAGGAAACAAAATATGGCGAGAAACCTGAAACAGGAAGTGTGTTATAACTTCAGCATACATTAACTGATCTTGATGAAACTTCAGCAGTGTGTTCGCTGTAAGAGGCTGATCACATAGATGTAACTATTGTGAGTCAAATTTATAGCGCCACCAACTGGCAGCAGGAAGTGTGTCATTTTCCAAATGCTTTAACCCTCTGAGACCTAAGGGTATTTTTACAATAAATTTTCCGTCTGGTGTCATTTACTAAAAAAGCTTGTAAAATATCAACCCTTTGGTGCACAGACAATTGACACACCTCTTTTTTTTCAGGACAAATTGAACTTTCAGCATATTTGTGTTACATTGATGTCACCTGAATGTAAAATAAGTTATGGGACCATAAAGACAAATGAAAAAATAAATCGGAAATGGAATCACTCAATTATTTATTGAAATCACACACAAATAAATAAAAGCTAAGCAATTTTCCTCTGGAAAATAGTTTGTTCATGTCTTTGGAGTCCTGGAGCACAGGAATAAACATTATAACTTGTACAGAACAAAAACTATTGACATTTTTCCAAAAGAAGTCCAGGCGTTTGGGGCCTCATGAAATTCACTAGGTGCCAAGCCTCAAAACAGTTCCTATCAGCAATCACACAGAGGGCCACATCACAGGTTTTGCATTTCTATTTTATTTATTCTTTTATTTATTATGTTCTTTTTATTCTTTTATAATACATTTATACTACTATAATACTTTTTTACAGTAAATAAATAAATGGCACTTCAGCTGGGTCTATCCTGGTAATCTAGTTTCTCATCTGTCAAAAAGCTCTGTTCTCCTGAAAATCCTTCATCCTGCAATGCACCAAAATAGACCAGCGCTTTATTTACGTCCATTTCGCTGTGTTTCTCTGTGAATCGCGCGTCTCCGTGAGTCTCTCTATCTCTCTACACTATATCAGCGCTTGGTTCATGCGTAATGACGCGCACCAGTGTTTACAACGGATCAGCCTGTAATTGGTCAAAAACCATCACGTGAAAACATCACGTGATATCCAGGATGTCCGCTAGCATTGAGCTAGCGGCAAAAATGACCGAATATTTATGAATTATGGGCTTCAAGATTATCAAAGTTTGACATAAAGTGTTTGGATTTATTGCTGAAAACCTCTGAAAGGAAGCACAAGTTCCAGGCTGGATAGAAAACCTTCTGTAAAGGCTAGAAAGACCCGAAAGACACCCCCGTGATGGCTAGCTCGTTAGCTTTCTGCTGGAAAAAACGGTAAGAAAATCGATAAATCTGTCATCGAGTTATGTAAACATTTATCGGAGGTGACGTGTGGCATCGTCGACGACGCCGTCGGGCTCAGGGGGTTAAAATCATCCTTTTATTTTTACCCGATTTGCTTCAAACTTCATCTGTATAATGTAAATGGCAGATGAAGACCTGCGAATGGATTCTTGATATCTCTGATACTGTTGCCGTAGCAACGCATCAAACTTTGAAATTATTTTAGGATGCTTTGGAGACTCTTAACATGCTTGAAATTGCATGAAACTCAACAGACATATAACATTTATTAGCCAGTGGACATGTGCAAAGTTTCAGAAACGGGCATAGTGCAGGGACTAAATAGCGCCACCTTTTGACAAAAGTGGGGTTATTAGTTTTATCTACAGTTACAAAAATCAGTATACACATTTTACTCCTCAAGCCGGACAACTTTCTAATTCATAGTCATTAGCTCGGACCAAGGGGAAGTCAGATATTTTGGTTTGAATATGGTGAGCCTCTCTCTGAGCCTACGTCACTGTATGGCAAGCCCTTTTAACATTTAAAAGGTAAGTTTGCCTATCCGGAATTAACATTGTAGATATCAACAACATCTTTCTGACTAGTCGTAATTACATTTTGGATAGTTTGTATTATCATTTAATAGATATCTGTAACATAATTGTGACTAGTCGAAATGACAGATAGAGTATGGCAAGCCGTTTTGACATTTAATCATTTAATCGTGAAAGGGCCAGAGCCTGCGGCACCACCAACCCGGTGCCTTTAGGTAACTAAAGGAACCGGGGTTGCGGTGCCACCGGCTTGGGCCCGCCATCGCTGCTCGCAGCTATATTTTTTTTTTCTTTTTTTTTTTTTTCTAACGACTATTCGGGCACTTTTGGGGCCCTTAACATGCTCGAAAACTCTTGAAACTTTGCACACGGGTCAGAACCCGCGGCCATCAGAGCCGGGCTGAAGATGGTACCCGGGCGTGGCAGGGCGGCTCGTCAGCGCCCCCTGGAATGGGGTCCGAACACTTGGTCCATAACTCAAACACGCTTGTATGTAATAATATGAAACTCGGTACACATGTTGCTCTCATCGTTTTATCTATACCTCACACTCTTACTTTTTAACCCAGCCCAACAGGAAGTCGGCTATTGAGGTTTGATTGTAAAACGCTCGCAATGGAATGTGAAATACTCCTCCTAGAGCTCAGATCCAAATTCGACAAGACTCAATCAGTGTGAAGTCAAGACATTGAGGATGAAAGTTTGCAAGGTGATTTTTGATATCTCGAACGGTTTGGCCGTGGCGAGGAAACGAAATTATGGCGAGAAATGTGAAACAGGAAGTGTGTTATAACTTCAGCATACATTAACTGATCTTGATGAAACTTCAGCAGTGTGTTCGCTGTAAAAGGACGATCACCTGGATGTGACTATTGTGAGTCAAAGTTATAGCGCCACCAACTGGCAGCAGGAAGTGTGTCACTTTCAAAATGCTTTGAAATCACCCTTTTATGTTTACCCGATTTGCTTCAAACTTCATCTGTATAATGTAAACATACGGCAGATGTAGACCTGTGAATGGGTTCTTGATATCTTTGAAACTGTTGCCATGGCAACGCATCAAACTTTACCATTCTTTTAGGATGCTTTTGAGACCCTTAGCATGCTTCAAATTCCATGAAACTCAGACACATCACATTTATAACCAGTAGACATGTGCAAAGCTTCAGAAACGGGCGTGGTGAGGGCTCAGTAACGCCACCTTTTGACAAAAGTGGGGTTGTTAGTTTCATCTAGAGTTACAAAAATCAGTATGTATATTGTATAGGGCTGCAACTAACGATTATTTTGATAATCGATTAATCGGACGATTATTTTTTCGATTAATCAGATAAAAAAATTATATTCCATTTTTTTGTTTATTATAACAAAATAAAACCCTAAAAACCACACTCTTTTGTGTGTTAAACAATCTACTTAATACAGACAACTTCATTATAAAGAAAAACAACAAATAAAAAAATATATATGACCATAACCTATGACAAAAATGCTATTGTAAACTAGATTAGTGAATAACTCAGCAAAACTTAGCCTAGAAATATCACAAGTGCACAATAATTTTATAAAATCTGAACATTTAGTGAAAAAAAAATTCCTTAGTGGGGAACAAATAAGAGACAATAAGTGTAGCACTAACTCTGGTAAAACGTACACATTGCTCTTTGAATTGTTGTTATACATTCATGAAAAACATTGTAAAAATCAGATGCACAGCTGTTTTAAATGTAAAGCACAGCTGTTTAGTGAGGAAGCAAAATATAATAGATAGGACAACAAGAAAGGCTATTAATAAGCTTTCATTGCGCAAAAGTATTATGACATGATCATGAAAGAGCTGCACAAAGTGCTTATGCGCATCGCGAGTGCTGAATGATGCGCTTGAAGCAACACGGAGTCACAGGGCGGCGCGCAGCTCTTCAGTGTCCGCCGCATTGAAGTTAAAAGCACCAAGGAAAGAGAAAGACATATTGACTGTGTATTATACTGTATCTATGCAATAGTTTATTAAGCCTTTTCTTTTAACAGTTTTAAATTTCAGTTAGGCTACTGTGCACGTGAAGAACAATTATACTGCGCCGACTCTAATAGTGTTGTGATCTAACAGACACTCAGTAGAAAGTGATTAAGTTACAGCAATAAAAGTCTAGCAAGATAGAAAAACCATCATAGACCTTTATCTACGGATCAATTATAATAATAACATTGAATCATCTTGGAAGGAGATCATCATGTTAACTGTTGTAACGCGACGCGCTGTTTGAACACCGAATAGAAAATGACTGACAGCCGCAGTGGAGGGAAAAGCTTAGGTTAACTTGAATTTAATGACTTAAATTTACATTTCTATCTCACATTATACTATAGTATGGCTTCATAAAGTATACACGATTAACATAGGTCACCTATTTTGGTTTCAAAACGGCGAATTTACCGAAAGGTGAATGATTTTCGTGTATGCTGCATATTGATAGCGGTTTCCTGATGCCCGCAAATTAGTTCAAACTCATGGAATCAAGAGCGCGCATGCGAGACAGAAGATAATGTGCTCCAAACCGTCCGTGTTGCGCGCGCGAGGCAGGGTAGAGCAGCGAGGGAGAGAGACTGCATGTGCGCCTCATGAAGCGCATGTTCCATGTAAACAATCCCCGTGACGTAATCAGACCAACTAATCGATAATGACATTCGTTGACAACGATATTCATAATCGATTATAATCGATTTTATCGATTAGTTGTTGCAGCCCTAATATTGTACTCCTCGAGCCGGACAACTTTCTAATCTACACTTATTAGCTATAACCCACAGAAAGTCCGATATTTTTGTTTGAATGTGGTCATGCTCTCTCTGAGCCATGCTCTTTCTCTCTACGTGTCTCTGTGTCTCTGTGTCTTTGCCTGTCTGTGTGTGTGTGTGTGTGCAGGGGGAGGGGGCTTAACCATTTCACTGCTGTGTGTATGGCCTGCATAAAAGAAAATACATTTCTTAAGCCTGGTATTTTTTAAATAAGTTTTTATTTTTATTTTTTATAAGTAAAGGCATATAACTAGTTTAATTGTAGTGCATTGACAATAGTTTTATATAATTAGTTTATTAATTAAACTTGGTCAATAAACTTGGTCTGAAAATTTGGTTCATAAATCAAACACACTTGCATGTAATAATATGAAACTCGGTAAACATATAGATCTCATCGGTTCATATATACTTCACACTCTTACTTTTTACCCCAGCCCAGCAGGAAGTCGGCTATTTAGGGTTGTTTGTAAAAAACATGCAATGGAATAATTTAAAGTACTTCTCCAGAGAATTCAAATAAATGCCACAAAACTCGATCAGCGTGAAGTCAAGACATTGAGGATAAAAAATTGCCAGGGGATTTTTGATACCTCGAACGGTTTGGCCGTGGCGAGGAAACAAAATTATGCCGAGAAACAATACATTGCAGATGTAGACCTGTACACAATACATTGCAGATGTGAATGGATTCTTGATATCTTTGATACTGTTGCCGTGGCAACACAATCAAACTTTACCATTCTTTCAAAATCACTTCGGGCGATAGTTTAAACCCAAAATCATAAATAGGGCTATAATGCCCTCTTGTGTCATTATTTTTCTATATTTATTACGTATGTGACAGAGGATGTTGTTTTATTGCGAGTGTACACAAATATAGGTAGACAGTTTACAGTCTGAATGTTGTCCTGTATGAACAAAATAACGGATTATTTTTCCTGTTTCCCCTGTTCACACACACACACTCCGGCTTGAGAGAGGCGCGCACGTCGAAGTGTGTGTGTGTGTGTTTGTGTGTGTGAGAGAGAAAGAGAGAGAGGGAGGGGGGAGGCGCGATTGAACTGAGCGTGTGTGTGTGTGTTAAAGTTCCCTCTGAGCGTGTGCACTTCTGAAGCCACTGCCGCGCAGAAAATAAGGAAATGCCACGCAGAGGACCGACGCAAAATGTGTGGAAATCCATTTGATTGTAGTTTAAGTGAGAAATAATATCAGTGCTCTGGTTAACCGCTGTAGAGTGAAAACTGGTGAATGCAGTTTAAAGCTTTCATAGAAAGAGAATGATGTGAGAACGTGTGATTGGCAGTGAGTCCTGTGTGCGGACAAAATAGCTCAATACGAGAGGCAACGAGAAACAAAAAGATAATGATTAAAGCATAACATAATGATTTACAACATAATGATTAAAGAAGAGTGGTTTGATTAAAGTGGTGGAAATAACAGTTGATGGACTCAGAACAGTAAAAATTACACACCCACCCACGTGAAGTCAAAATACATCATTAGTTTAATATGTTTTTGTGTGTGGAGGAGTTTTAGGTATGGTTATATTACTATTAAAGTGTTCGCAATTCACTTTTCTTGAAAATATTTAGCTATTAGATCTATTTAAAAGCTTCAGTTTGTTTTCATATTATAATAATATAATATGCACAAATTGAAGCATTTAAACTGATATATTATATCACTTCAAATACTTCAATTCGTTTTTTATATTATATTATATTAGGCCTCTTTTGTATTATATTATGAGCCTAAATAAATAAATCTAACAAAGGTATTGTTTAGGTTGAATTAGGCCTATATTTTGTTATATTTTAAGGCTAAATAAAGAACCTCACAAGGGTATTGTTTAGGGCTCATTGACATTAAAAGTTTGAAACCCCTTGCTAAAGAAAATATTGGAAATTCATAAGCAACAAACAATCATTTAAAGGATTAGTTCACTTTTGAAAAAACTTTTGCTGATAATTTACTCACCCCCATGTCATCCAAGATGTCCATGTCTTTCTTTCCTCAGTCGAAAAGAAATTTAGGTTTTTGATGAAAACATTCCAGGATTTTTCTCCATATAATGGACTTCAATGGGAACCGGATGGTTCAAGGTCCAAAAGATAGTGTTAATAACAGTTTCAGATGCAGCTTCAAATGTCTTTAAACGACACCAGACGATGAATAAGGGTCTTATCATGCGAAACGATCGGTTATTTCAAAACTTATTCCAAAAATGTAACTTTTCTAAGGACAAATGCTAGCCTTGCTATATTCTCCGAGGCGCGTTTGTAACGTCACGTAATACGTAATTACGTTCAAAAGGTCACGGGCGACGTAGCCGGAAGTACAGAATCAAAATCGTCCGACATCGTTGTTTTTCCTTTTAATTCCTTTTTTTGTAAACAGCGTTTGAGTTAGTTTGCACGTTCAACCTATGCGTTCAACTTGTAAACACTGACTCTGTACTTTCGGCTACGTCGCCCGTGACCTTTTGAACGTAATTACGTAATACGTGACGTTGCAAACGCGCCTCACAGAATAGAGCAAGGCTAGCATTTGTCCTCAGAAAAGTTACATTTTTGCAATAAGTTTTGAAATAACCGATTGTTTCACATGATAAGACCCTTATTCATCGTCTGATATCGTTTAAAGACATTTGAAGCTGCATCTGAAACAGTTATTAACTGTCTTTTGGACCTTGAACCATCCGGTTCCCATTGAAGTCCATTATATGGAGAAAAATCCTGGAATGTTTTCATCAAAAACCTAAATTTCTTTTCGACTGAGGAAAGAAAGACATGGACATCTTGGATGACATGGGGGTGAGTAAATTATCAGCAAAAGTTTTTTCAAAAGTGAACTAATCCTTTAACTTTGATGGTTTAATGCTTCCTGTACACAATTCATTGACTGTACAAAAACACTTTATGGTTTTCCCAAACCATCTCAGTGTAACAGCTTACTTTTCTTTCTTACTATATTCTTTTATTGTAAACAATTGAACTGTCCTGCAAAAGATTTTGTAAATAATTTTTCATAGTATTTATTGGTAAAGACTGTACAGTTAACAGCACTGGAAAAAAATATCAGATAACCTAAAATGTGCTTCATTTACTGACTTCGTAAAGGTGCTGTATACGATTTTTAGCAGCCTCTAGCGGTGATGTTTCAGAATGGATGAGGATGAGGATGAAAGCTTGTGTGGGGATTTTTAATATCTCAAACGGTTTGGCCGTGGCGAGGAAATTAATTTATGGCAAGAAAAGTGAAACAGGAAGTGTGTTATATCTTCGTTATACATTAACTGATCTTGATAAAACTTCAGCAGTGTATTCGTTGTAAGGGGCTGATCACATGGATGTGACTATTGTGAGTCAAAGTTATAGCGCCACCAACTGGCAGCAGGAAGTGAGTCACTTTCAAAATGCTTTGAAATCAACCTCTTATTTTTACCCGATTTGCTTCAAACTTCATCTGTATAATGTAAATACACGGCAGATGTAGAACTGTGAATGGATTCTTGATATCTTTGATACTGTTGCCGTGGCAACGCATCAAACTTTGAAATTCTTTTAGGATGATTTTGAGACTCTTAGCATGCTTGAAATTGCACAAAACTCAACAGACACATCACATTTATTAGCCAGTAGACATGTGCAAAGTTTCAGAAACGGGCGTTGTGCAGGGACTAAATAGCACCACCTTTTGACAAAAGTGGGGTTGTTAGTTTAATCTACATTTACAAAAATACTGTATGTACATTATACTCCTCCAGCCGGACAACTTTCTAATTCATAGTCATCAGCTCGGACCAAGAGGAAGTCAGATATTTTTGTTTGAATGTGGAGAAAATCTCAGAATTTGGCCAGTCTCTCAGTGTCTCTGTGTGTGAGTGAGAGGAGGGGGGCCTGTCAGGTTAATTTTAACCCTTTATTTGCTGTGTGCAACTTCTCTGGCATTTTGGGGGGGCCTTAACATACTCTAAGGGTGTATTCACACCTGCCTTGTTTGGTTTGATTGAATCGAACTCTAGTTCGTTTGCCCCCTTGGTGCGGACGTTTTGGGCAGGTGTGAATACAGCAATCGAACTCGGGTGCAGACCAAACAACCGAACCGAGACCCAGCTGAAGAGGTGGTCTCGGTACGGTTCCAAACGAACTCTGGTACGGTTCGTTTACGGTGTGAACATGAACCGACCCAATTGCAAGAAAGCACTGCGTCGAAAGAGAATATTGCGCGTCTTTCTGCACGTCTTTCTGCGCGGCGTGTGTGAATGTCTAATCGCGCAAAGATGCAAAAAAAATATCATTTGCAGTTCATAAAGCATTTGCAATTCACCATCTTTTGGTGGTGGTTGACGAGTTTCCCCCTTAAAGCGAGTGCCGAGAAAATTTCAATATAAATGTAATGAATTATTATTATTATTATTAATGTAAGGATAGTTACAATACAAGGATGATGATGCGTTAATTTACGTTAAACTGGACAAACTTAATCGCAAGCGTTAACATTGACAGCACTTGTTAGTACACAATAAGAATCTCATTATTTGAATGAGTGAACATAGCCCCTCTCTATGAATGAAAACTTTATACCTTCTCCGTCTTCTGTGCAGTGCCACTTGTAACGCAAAGTTGAGATGTTGCCCAGAGATAAAAAAAAACAGAAGGTGGTCGAATGAAAAGATGCACGAGAGACGAGAGTTGTCGTATTTCCCCGCGTTTATAGAGCCACTCAAACGTTACACTCGTCGTCTTCTCAAAATCCGAATTACAACTTCGTATAGATGACATTGTATCATATGATACTCATTAGTTTCTTCATATTGCGTTTGTACAGAATTAACACAAAATTAGTAAAAGAACAAATATTGCAGTATGAAATATATGGAAATATCTCCATGCTGAGCCTTTATTGCACTTCCTGATTTCCCTTGAGAATCCTTGTCCAATGAATGGACGACCTTAGCACACGTGTGGTTTGGTTTACAAATTTTGGTTCACTTGCAAAAAGAGCAGTGTGAAAGCGAACCGTACCAAAAAAAAAATAATAATAATTTATTTGGTCCGGACCAAAGCAAGTGAACTATCGGACTTTCCTGGTGTGAATACACCCTAAAACTCTTGAAACTTTGCACACGGGTCAGAACCCATTGCCATCAGGGCCGGACTGAAGCTGGTAACCGGGCGTGGCAGGGCGGCTCGACAGCGCCCCCTGGACTGGGATTCGAACATTTGTCCATAAATCAAACACACGTGCATGAATTAATATGAAACTTGGTAAACTCATAGATCACATCAGGCCAAACAACTTTCGTGCTCTAAGTTTTACGACAGTTCAAATGGAAGTCGGGAATTATGGGTTGTTTGAATAAATGTCCTGGGAGGAAAACATCAAATTACAACCCATGCTGTTACCCATCACCACCAAACTCGGGATGCATGAAGTCAAGACATTGAGGATGCTAAATTCCAGACGGATTTTTGATATCTCGAACGGTTTGGCCGTGGCGAGGAAATGAATTTTATGACTAACAAAGTTATAACTTAGTTAGTTTTACTGACAGTTACAAAACTTCCCGTGTATATTGTTCTATTCAAGCCAAACAACTTTCTAATTAACAATAATAAGCTCAAACCAACAGAAAGTCAGATATTGTAGTTTGAAAGTGGATTTTGTCTCAGAGAGAGACAGAGAGAGTTCTCCCAGCCATTCTGTGTGTGGGGAGGGGAGGGGAGGGGAGGGAAGGGTGGGGGCTGGTGTCTCTGTTTATATGTGTGTGTGTGTGTGTGTGTGGTAGGGGTGTAACGGTACATGTATTCGTATTGAACCGTTTCGGTTCGAGGCTTCCGGTTCGGTACGCATACAAACCGAACGATTGCTTGGACCATTTTTCCTGCCGGCAAAATTTGTGCTGACGCGGCCAACACAACGTTGCGCAACATCAAATGGCAAGCGTAATGAAAGCAGAACGAAACTGCGCTACTCGTTATGTGCTTCATGGATCGTTTATCAGTTCGGACCAGCAACATCTGTGCAGCTCGAGCCGATCTCGACCAAGCAACACTGTTACCATACAGCGCTAAGAGATCCGGTAAAGAAAACATTTGAATTCGCCACTGAGGTAATAACATTGCGCGAGATCTAGTGAGAAGCATTAACATTGCTCCGTTATTAACCATAGATCTCTATTAGATCAAACAGCGCTGTCATGGAAACCAGGAGAAACATTGTGCCGTGAATGAACTAGTAATACTTTCGTCCACAGACCAGCAACATTCACCATGGATTTAATATAGTAACACTAACTGGAACCAGTTTGGCTGGAATGGTGAAATGCTTTCAAGTACTTCACACATCTTTTTCCAGCACTTCAAAATTCAAATATTATAAATAAATATATATTTAAATATTATTTTTAATGTGATGACCAAAACATTATTTGTTCATCCTTCAAAGATGACCCCCATTTATAAACCTGAAAGTTTCAAGATCTAGGAAAACTCACACTTATTTAAAAATATTTTTTCTTTAAGCAAATAGAAAATTTCTCTGGCATTTCTTTCTTTTTGCTGTATCGAAAACGTACCGAACCGTGACTTTAAAACCGAGGTACGTACCGAACCGTGATTTTTGTGTACCGTTACACCCCTAGTGTGTGGATATATATATATATATATATATATATATAATATATATATATATATATATATAGTTACAAGCAGCGATTACGACCCTGGTTATAGCGCCACCAACTGACTGCAAGAAGTGTGTCACTTTCAAAATACTTTTAAATAACCCTCTTTTTTTTTTTACCTGATTTGGTTCAAACATCACTACTAGGGACGCACTGATACCATCTTTTTCAGAATCGATCCGATACCAAAAATGTAGATACCGATCTGATACCAGTGCAATTTTTTTTTTTTTTTGGGGGGGGGGGGGGGGTAACACACTCTGTGTGTTAAACTAATAATCACTCTTGTGTGTTAAACACAATCTACTTAATAGTGACAACTTTATTATAAAGATAAACGACAATTCCAAAAAATATATGATCATTAATCTATGACAAAAAATGCTATTATAAACTAGATTAGTGGATAATACACATTGCTCTTTATATTGTTCTAAAATACATTAATGAAAAACAAGATAACAAATCAAAAAGTTAAATTATTTTAGATAGTCATGGCTACTATAAAATTGAGACAAACTGTTTTAAATGTATAGTACCGATGTTTAATGAGGTAGCAACATATTGTCATGAATACAGCCTCTGTGGCTCCCTCCACTCACCACCAGAGGTCACCATCTCCTGAGTACTAACTCCTTGGACTGCAAATTCCATAATCCCCGTACCTGTGGCTGATTTGTCTCACAGGAGTTTCCCATTGACTCTCTCTATTTAAACTGTTCTCTCAGCTTCATCCTTGCGAAGTCTTGTCTTGCCATGCAAACATTTCTGAGTGTTTATTCCGTGTGTGATTACCTGTGTATGACCTGGACTGTTTACTGGACCTTGAATCTTTGCTACCTGCCCATTCTGATTGCATCTGCCTTGTTATTCGATTACCCTGTGTGTTTGCTGCCAGCCCTGATCTTCAGCCTGAACTCTGACTTTGATTCTGCCTTATCTACATTGTTATTGAAGCCTGTGATTTACCCTTGCCTGTTTGACTTGCATTCTGTTCTAATAAAGCTGCATATGGATTCTCAAGACACTGCCTTCTCGTTACACATATGATAGATAGGACAGAACAAGAAAGGCAATTAATAATCTGTAATTGCGTCACTGCATTATGATGAAAGGCTCAGTACAGTGTGGCACAAAGTGCTTGTGTGCATACCGAGCGGAGAATGATGCGCTTGAAGCCACGTGGAGTTACAGCGCGCAGCGTGTCGAGTCCGCATTGAAAGGTTCAAAGCACAAAGGAAATACATATTGATGGACAGTGGATTATACATTGTCTATCTATGCAATAGTTTATTGAGCCTTTTCTTTTAACAGTTTTAAATTTCAGTTACTGTGCGTGTGAAGAACAATTATACAGCTCTGACTCTACTCTAGTGTTGTGATCACCCGGTAGAAAGTGTTGTGATCTACCCCTGATTTCAACCAGATGATCCGACTGTGGATGTTCACATCTTGGCTTGCCTGACAGACATTTCTTGCTGGATGAAAGACCACCAACTTCAACTCAACCTTACAAAGGCTTGTGGTCTGGACCAACGCAGCACTTCATCACAACTTCTCAATTCAGCTGGGTTCATCAACCATAACTCCATCGGAGTTCCCAGTCTTGCAGATTTGCCTTATCACAACATTAGGAGGATCAAGCCCTTCCTTTCGTAGTGTGCTACACAACTCCTTGTCCAAGTTCCTCTTCTATCCAGATTGGACTTTTGTAGTGATCTCTCGGCAGGCCTTCCAGCATTAACTGTCAAATCTCTGCAACTGATCCAGAATGCTGTTGCAAGACTGATCTTTAATGAGCTGAAATGAGCATACATCACACTTCTTCTCATAAAATTGCACTTGTTGCCAATTGCTGCTCACATAAAATTAAAGGCACTTATGTCTGCCTTCAAAACAACCACTGGCTCTGCACCCCTATATCTTAACTCATTACTTCATGACCAACATGCCATCAAGAAACTTGCATTCTGCAAGTGAACGGCACAAAATCACTTTCACTGTCCTTTTTTCAAGCTGGTGGAATGACCTACTTATCTCAAACCAAGCTGCTGAGCCATCTTCAAGAATCTACTAAATAAATCTCTTTTGCCAACATTTGACTCAATAATGATAACACTTACTATTCTGTCTATGATTTAAAAAAAATCTTTGCTACGTGTGCTGCACTGCGGTCTAACTGAGATTGGTCACAACATTTGCATATTGTTGCCATTTGGATGAAAGCATCTGCTAAATTATTAAATGTAAATGTATATACATAAATATTTAGTGGAAGTACTATTAAATATAAACAAATTAAATGGCATAAGGAAACTAATATTGAATGTGTTGGTGTCAAAATTTCACTTTCAGCTGAAATGGCATGTAGTTTAATCTCTTTATATCGAAAACCCTCAGCAAAGCTTGATTTCTATGATTAGTTAAAAAACCTCCTTCATAGTTTGGATTTTAACAAAGAGGTTATATTGATATTGGGGACTTTAATGTCAATTGGAGTGATAAGGGTGGAAGAAAAAAGCTTAAAAATATTACAGACTATTTTTGTCTTACACAGTTAATTGAACAACCTACAAGAATAACTGATCGGTCTGAAACTAAAATAGATGTATTGTTCACAAATAGACCAGAAACAATTACTAAGACCTAGGGCAGCCTCAGTGGCCTCAGTGCGTCATCAAGTAGGGTGTGTCTATGAGCTCAGGGGCTCCAGTGCGTGATCGAGCCCTGTTTTAGCCCCGCCCCAAAAATCCGGAAAATAGCAATGGTGAAAAACTGTTTAAACTCCAAAAATCAGTACATCACAGTTCTCAGTCTTTGTAATATGTTTTAACAATACATTTTAAACATTTATATTGTGTTTAGATTTTTTTTTACAGGGACTTTTACAGGGACATTAAAATCAGGTCTTACAACAGATTGACAAAAATGTTAAGAAATAAAGTAAAAAATTAAAAAATAAAGTAATAAAAAGGCTAAGACAAACTAAAGACAACTTTTTCATTGATACTACTAAAGAGGCTAGAGGAAATGGGAAGAAGATATAGCAATCCATCAACAAGCAGAATGGAAAAAAACACAGAATCATAACAATAAAGATTATGGGCCCTATTTTAACGATCTGAAACGCAAGTGTCAAACCGCATGACACAAGTAACTTTGTGGGCGGGTCCCGGCACTGTTGCTATTTTCCCGGCGGGATAAATGACTCTTGCGCCTGGCGCAAATTTAAAAGGGGTTGGTCTGAAGTAGCTTCATTATTCATAGGTGTGGTTTGGGCGTAACGTGAAATAAACCAATCAGAGCGCCATCCAACATACCCTTTAAGATCAGGTGCGCATGTTGCATGACGGATTGTTATCATAACGGCGGATTTACCAGGTGCGCGCCAGGAGCGTTCACAGCCGATGAGACCGACGCTCTCATCAGGACAGTGAAAGACAGAGAAGTGACGTTGTATGGGGATGGGAGAAACCCTCGCACATCAGCGTCGGTTAAACATTATATACGTATATTTCTTGCCACTATTGGGCAAACAGGTCTGATCCTTCAGTACTACAATTAGCTACAATTAAAATGGGTAATAAGGTTTTTTCATCTTCATGTAAACCACAATGATTTCCCTCATTTGTTAATATTTTTCCTTGTTATAATGTATGATTTGCAAAAATAAAAACTACTGCATCTGTGTTGATGAGATAATCAGTGTATGCGCGTTGAGCATCCGCTTTTATGGCCAAGCTTGCACGCTTAAAATAGCATTATGAACAACGCGCAACGCGCCACTGACTTTAGACCAGTTTTTTTCTGGTCAGTGGCGCAATTGTCTTCTGGAAGTGTAAAATAGCACCAGGGAAATTTGCGCCGAAACACGCCTCCTTTTTGCGCCGATCCGCCCAGGGAGCGCAAGTTCATTCCCTAGTTTACTGACGTGCGTCTGTGGAGGGGAAAATCCCGCTTTGCGCGCGTGCAAAATAGGAATGAGACATGCGTTTGCTGGGTGCAAGATAGGGCCCTAAGAGTTGAAAATTAACACTGAACTAGTCACATATCCAACCATCATATCTATAGAACTAAACGCCTTTCTAGACTCTGTTTATGAAATACTTCTCTCCCTTTTGCACCGTGAAATGTGGAGCAAAAGTGAGTTGTGCATCTGTAGAGGCAGTGGGCGGAGCCTACACGAATATTCATGAGTTTCCCGGGCATGCGCGTGGAATTGCTCATTTTAGTTCATGCTTCTCGTTTCTCAGCAGGTTTAATGGATTATTTCCAAAAAGTAAATATAGTTTCATTGCGAATTTAAACTACAATTGTGTATCGTTTCGTAAAAGGCAATATGTTTTTATTAATTTGCACCATTTTGTGCATTCGTCAATGACTGAATGATTACAGGCATTCACTTCATGTAGGCGTAAATAAAACACAGCAATATTCAACTCATCGTATAAATTGCACCTTGCGAGGCTTTAAATCTAATTTTAAAGAAATTCTAATCTAATTTTAATAAATCTTTTACTAATTGTTATCATTTGTTGATTGCATTAAAATTAAATTAACAAAATAAATAAATTATATTACTAATAAATATTACTAACAAATTATTAAATAAATAAATATATACATTAAATGTATCTGTGGTCTAACACTTTTTTTACAAACATATTCTGGTGTGATTGTTCTTAAATTCTTGTTCATTTAAATAAGCCAAATCATTTAAGACCACACACAAGCATGAATGTGTTGCTTTAATACTTCTTACAATTTGGATTAAAAAAAAATGTACATTTGTACAAAGCTACAATCGATGCTGCGCTGCTCAGCGCATTGGGAACGTCTTTAATCGTGACCTGCTGTGAATATAGTGTGTAAACACGTCGATGGAATCGACCGGAAGTAATATAGCCTCGGTTGGTGACGTCATCGGCGCGCACCCACAACAGGAGGCTATAAATAGATGAACCGCAGGTGCATCGTCAGGTTTTTTTGTCTTCAGAGATCTCACTGTATTGGTGTGTGCAAGAAGCATTATTTTCTACTCTCTCTGGTACAGATCTTTTGCTAGGAGTTATTTAGCTTTATAGTGACAGTGTGCAGAAATTTCACTCTTTCTCATCCAACGCATTCTCATCCTTTAACGTCATATAGAACGCTATATGCAAAAACGGCGCTACACTACGCACATGGCACCCGTTATCGTTAATATAACGTGCTGTGAGGGCTAAGTTTAGGTGTGGGGTAGGGTCTGCGTGTCATATTCACGCTAAAGGATTTATAACGTCTTGGGTGTTATATACGTCTCGCGTGTTATATTAACGATAAAGGGTGCCATGGCTGACGAGCAAGAGACGGGACCTTCCCTTTCACTTGCTGGTTCGCCAGATCCATTCGTTCCCTCGCGCAATCTCAAAGCGCATCTTCTTTGGCTCGCGCGGGGGGGCAATGATGAATCTCTTGGGTCTGCGGACTTCGAGCAGTCATCCTCTGAGCATTCCTCACGCGACGATAAATCTGTCGAGGATCTTCTCGAGGTGGTTACACACGCGGTGGCCAGGTTGCAGCTTGACTGGCCTCGTGAACAAGAGATTCCCAAACGCAGTAAGCTTGAGGATAGGTTTTTGTCCAGTGGCAAATGGGAGGGACCTCAACATCAGTCTCTATCGACTATCGTGGGTGCAAAGGCGCAAGGATATGCGGAGATGCCCCAGGTTGAAGTGACGCTTGCCAGCTATCTCTCACCTGGGTCTGCATCTTCACTTAAAAAACCTACCTTCCCCTCCAAGCCATGTAGAGTAATCTTCACTTGTGGGTAAAGCTTATCCAGCTGCAGGTCAGGCTGGTGCTGCGCTACACACAATGGCTGTGTTACTGGCGTACCAGGCTGACCTCTTGAAGGACCTGAGTGTGGGCAATTCGATAGATGAGGAAGCGTTTTCTGAACTGCGCCGGGCCACAGATCTATCTCTCCGTGCCACTAAAGCACGGAGAGGGATCTGTGGCTCAACCTCACGGGCATCAAAGACAAAGAACGTGTCTTTCTTCTTGACTCTCCAGTCTCACCCTCTGGCCTGTTTGGCGACTTGGTCAACACTGTTGTCAACAGGTTCAGGGAGGTCAAGAAGCATGAGGAGGCGTTTGTTCAATTCCTTCCTCGCCGCACTCAAGGCGAGGGGCCATCGTCCACCCAACCCCTCCTTGGTCCTTCAAGACCCAGGGAGGTTAAGAAGCTGATCGTGGCGAGTCGTGCCCCTCCAAGTAAGAACTGGAGGCAGGCTTGTCAGGCTCAGCAACCTCCCAAGCCAGACCTCAGGACTGTCATTAATAAGAAGAGGAAGTCCTGATGGTTTGGCGCCCAGTCTGGTGGGATGGCGAGATGGGGCGCGTATTACATCTGACCGCTCCATCTCGCTACCCCTACAAAACCTCTCCATACCCGCCACCTCTGGTGTTTCCGGGGGCAGCGGTTTCCAGCGAAGTGTTAGATGTTCCGTTGTTCCCTGCTTTCATTCAGGGCATGGAACATCTAACACCCCCTCAAGAGGAAGTGTTAAAATTGATACCACTCTCAGAAAGTCTGACAGTGTGGCAACTTCTGCCAGGTATTTCTGCCTGAGTATTAAGCATAGTACAGATAGGATACCAATTTCCAAGCTTACCAATTTCGGGTTCTTCCATTCGGCCTAGCCTTGTCACCCCGCGTGTACAAAAAAATGCATGGATGCAGCACTGGCTCCATTGCGACTCCAGGGCATTCGCATTTTGAATTACATCGACGATTGGTTAATACTAGCACAATCGCAGGAGATGGCGCTTCAACACAGAGACATCATGTTGGCTCATCTAGTTTCTCTAGGGTTGAGACTCAACATCAAGAAAAGTGTCCTGTGTCCTGCCCAGAGAACAACTTATCTCGGAATTGTTTGGGATTCGATCACGATGCGGGCACAATTGTCCCCCACTCGAATCGAGACCATTCGGTTAACTATGAGAAAAGTCAGGTGAGGTCAAGATCGGATTGTTCGTCAGTACCAAAAAATATTAGGTTACATGGCTTCAGCATCCACGGTGATCCCTTTGGGGTTGTTGCACATGAGACCATTTCAGTTGTGGCTAAAAGCCAGAGGATTTTATTCAAGGGCCAATCCTCAAAGGCAGATAAAAGTGACGCGCCACGGGCTTCGTACACTATCTCTGTGGCTCAGACCCCGGTTCCTCGCTCTAGGGGCACCGTGTCATCGCAGATTGCTAACAACAGATGCCTCCATGTCAGGCTGGGGTGCTGTCTTAAGTGGTCGTCCAGCTCAAGGGGAATGGGAGAGTCATCAGCTCGGTTGGCACATGAACTGCCTCAAGCTGATGGCTGTATTTCTGGCCCTGAGATACTTTCTCCCTCAGTTGAGAGGCTGTCATGTCTTAGTGCGGGTGGACAACACAGAGGCAGTCTCATATATAAATCACCAGGGAGGTCTGCGCTCACACAATTTGAACAGAATAGCAAGGCAGATTTTCCTCTGGGCATAGGAGAAGTTCCTGTCATTCAGGGCAGTGTACATCCCTGAGCATCAGAATGTGGGAGTAGATTTACTCTCCAGACAGAAACTGCTGACAGGGGAATGGAAACACCACCCAAAAGTAGTCGATCATATCTGGACCAGATTCTACAAAGCGGAAGTGGACCTCTTCGCCTCCTTTCAGACAGCGCAATGTCCCCTCTACTTCTCTCTGAGTCACCCAGCCCCCCTGGGTCTGGATGCGATGGCGCACACATGGCCCAATATGCGCCTGTATGCGTTTCCTCCAGTGGCTCTGCTCCCGGGAGTTCTAGCCAGAGTTCGCCAGCAAGTGTCTTGCCTCTTATTGATAGCGGCACGTTGGCGGGACAGAATGTGGTTCTCCGAGATAGTATCTCTCCTCAACGGCTCGCCATGGCCGATTCCGGAGAGGAGGGACCTTCTGTCCCAGGCGGAGGGCACGATATTCCATCCCAGGCCCGACCTGTGGAACCTTACAGTTTTTCTCAAATGCTAAAACACAAAAGCCAATCCTCTAAACCAAATGACCAGTTGTCTAAACACATTTACTAAATCTAGCCATCATTTTCCAATATCAAAAACACATTTCACATGAAGACACAATTCACAAAACACAATCCTCCGTTCACATAAATCTTAACACATTTTTCCTTACTAAAACACAAGTTGCAAAAGAACTCTGCTCATATTCTCAAATGAAAGCTCATGTGATGCAAAATGCTTGCCACAGTCAGCAATATTTGAACAAAATGAACACACCTGGAGTCATTCATTACACACAACGACTCAAAATTGAAAACACCTCTTGCTAATGCTGTGACCACATGTATAAAAGCAAGTTTAAAGTGCACAGTTTGCTGAAGATTCCAAACAAACACAATGGATGAAGGCAGAGTCAGGGGAAGAGGTATTCGAGTCAGAGGAGGAAGAGGAATTCGAGTCAGAGGAGGAAGAGGAGCAGGCCAGGGAGGAAGAGGAGCAGGCCAGGGAGGAAGAGGAGCAGGCCAAGGAGGAAGAGGAGCAGGCCAGGGAGGAAGAGGAGCAGGCCAAGGAGGAAGAGGAGCAGGCCAAGGAGGAAGAGGAGCAGGCCAAGGAGGAAAAGGAGCAGGCCACGGAGGAAGAGGTGGAGGCCAACAAGGGAGAGGAGAAGATCCAGGAGGGAGAGCAAGACAACCTCGCACCATCATTACGGACGAGATGCGAGCAACAGTCATTGACCATGTCATTGTCCATGGCATGACAATGGCTGAAGCAGGACTAAGAGTCCGTCCAAACCTTAGTAGGTTCACCGTGGCCACCATTATCAGGGCATTCAGACAACACAACAGGTATTCTGCCCTACAAAGCAAAAAGGCAGTAACTACGCTGAGTGCAGAACGGAGAAAAATGACTTTAAAGTTATCCTGTCATCCAGCCCAAGTAGTTGTAGGTAGATTTTTGGACATGTGGCTGTTTTTTTACTCTAAATGAGCTTATTCTTTGTACACATCAATCTCATATTTAATTTGATATTTTACCCCTATTTTGCAGTTACTGTATTCTTGCTTTGTATTACTTTCCAAAAACGTGGCTCCATACACAAGGAAAAAAACAGTATCTACAGATTCTAAAAAAAAACTATTTTGCCACAACTTGGGCTTTGGGTGTGTTAGATACACTGTATTTGAAATAATTGTAACCATTTGTTTTCCTGATCATGGATATAGCAAACCCAAACTAATTGAACCATTTTAGGTCAATATTTTCGACCCGGAAGCTGTTCTGGGGTCTCATTTATAAAACTGTGCGTAGGATCCTTACTAAAAGTGTACGTGCGCCTGAAAGCCAAAAATGGCATGTACGCCAAAAAATATTCAGATTTATGAAACGAATGATAATGAATACATGGGACAGATATTTCCAATTAGTAAACATACATTTATTAATAGATTGTAGATTATAGATTTTATATGTATAAATTATTATTATACAATTATTATTTTATATATAATAAAAATAATAATTGATGAACACCACATTTCATATGGTTATTACTCCTCATTACACACAACATTGCTCACAGGCAGGGAATACCAGAACACCCTCCTGTTTGGTGGCATGAGAGGACAAAGATCACTGATGATGTCTCTCTTCTTGACCTCCTCAACCCCTCTATTCTGTGGTCTCAAAACAGTGGGCACCTTCAGCGAGAATTTCTTCATGAGGAAGTCCAATTCCTTAAATTCATTCTCTGTATGGGATAGTTTGTAAAAGAGGCTCTTGGAGCCACGCCGCACCTGAATCTCCGCCATATCTCTAAGCTTTGGTGCTCGCGCTTTCTTGACCTTGACGGTGGAGTGGCCATCCCTCCAATCTAGCACATTGGCATTCTCCAATTTGACAACATCCACCTTCCTGGAGTTGGAGCTTGCCACAACACTCACAAAGTCCTCGAAGTCGTAGACCACACCACCTGGACGGCTCCTCATTTGCTGCTCGACACCATGGTGGAAACTGTCTGCGCTCATGAACGTATGTCCCCTCTCAAAAAACTTTAATGTGATGTCCTCCTGTGAAATGGTGTCACTGTTCACAAGAGTGACGAGTGAGGATAGATGGCACCAGTTCTTATTCTGTGCACTGCAGTTGTCCACCCAGAATATGGTGTGGCGTACATCCCGCTCCTTCTCCAATGCAGTTGTGTATGCTGATGTAATTTTCGCTGCACTTCGCCCAGCCATTCCCTCGTGCCACAATACAGAGATTGTGTTTTTTTGGGGGGGGGGGTTTTCCCCACTGAGGCAAATGTTTCGTGGTATGCAACTATGCGACGAGTAAATACAGATGACTTCACTCCTGGCATGCGTGGCAGCATTATCACCTTCTGGAGGTCCACGCTTCGAACTGATGTCATGTCCGGCCAGTCCCTCTCTGCATCTGCCTGGTAGCTTTGGCGGCTCTCTAGGGCAGACTGCTTATGTTTGTTCCACCTTTGGCACTCTGGGCAATCTGAGCTTTCAGTCTCCCCTTTGTGGCAGGTCACATGTTCAGCATGTTCCAAACAGTCCTCACATTGCTCCTCCCCAAGTTTGGCAAAGCTGATTTTTTTGTCTTTTAAAATCTTCCTGTATGCTTCATAGGAGCAGGCGTTTCCTTTATCCAGGTAGTCTGAATGCATCATCTTTATTGTGATGTCACTTGGCAGGTACCGTCGATTTGGGGCATGCTCCCGTCTGTAAAGGCTCACACAAGGATGGAAGGATTCAATGTGGTCATCAAGGGTCTTCACGTCCATCTTGTTGACTGCAGCCTGCCTGCCTCTCTGGTCCTTGGATGGAACCAGTGGCCTGGTGTTCAACTTCCCCATCATGGTAATGACTAGACTGTCATTTTTAGGATGATAGCCCAATGATGACAGGAAAAACATTTTGCAGACTTGTCTTGGCTCTCCTTTCAGGTTTTGCAGCCGGTAGATGAATGAGTGGCCACGGCGACTTTCTGGGCCAGTTGTTGCTCTTTTGGTTGGCATTGGGATAACTGAGTAAAACATCCATGATCGTCTTTCTGTGTAGGTCATCTCCCAGTATTGACTCCATATCTCCCTTCGTCTTTCCTCTGAAATATAGTCTGTACACCTTTTTCGACATTTGGCACCACATGGCTCTCTCATTGGTGGTCGACGTGATTCCACATCAGGCTGTGGCCCTGGCTGTGGCTCGGTCTGGGGCTCTGGCTGTGGCCCTGGCTGTGGCTGTGGCTGGGGCTCTGGCTGTGGCCCTGGCTGTGGCTGGGGCTCTGGCTGTGGCCCTGGCTGGGGCTCTGGCTGTGGCTGGGGCTCTGGCTGGGGCTCTGGCTGTGGCCCTGGCTGTGGCTCTGGCTGTGGCCCTGGCTGTGGCTGGGGCTCTGGCCTGGCTGGGGCTCTGGCTGTGGCTGGGGCTCTGTCTGTGGCTGGGGCTCTGGCTGTGGCTCTGGCTCTGCCTCTTGAACTTGTTCCCCTGGGTCTCCAAATACCACTCCAGTCAGTGTCATTGTAGGGGATGGGACATAATCTATAATGTCTGTAATATCATTATATAAACTGTCCATGCTGGTGGTATCTAAAGTGTTCAGGATAGTCAACTCCATTTCTTCAGCAGCGGGCAGGACTTGCTGCCTCTTTGATGGAATACCAACATGTGCATCTTAAATGAAAAATAGAAAAAAAATTAGTGGCATGAATGTAAATCCACATCTGTTTGTGTCTGTCTGTCTGTGTACTGCAACAAATTATTATTATTATTATTATTATTATATGGACCTACAGGACAATATCTTCACTCTGATCAATACATGTATATTAATGTCTGTATATTATAATATTTAATTGTACAGGAAAGAACTTCAATTAGGTCCATGGCAAAATAATGCATGAATTAGGCTAACACAGTACATTAATAATTTTGCACCCTTAATGAAAATTAAGAAAGGAAAGCCAAAACACAAAAATGCAGCCTGGCATCATAAGTTACATTAGGATAAAAGCTTGCAGTCATGCAGAGAAACAAATTTTTATAGTTTAATATAATTAAGGGGGTTACAAATTAAATACATACTTTTATATTCAGAAGAAGAAACTGTGCAATAAATAAATGCTTAGGAACAGGAACCAATGTGTTTGAGTCTAAGCGCTAAGGGGGGTGTAAATACCTGCCGGCTCGCTCTGCAAAAGTTTGTTTTTGTTGAAAGCATGGATGCTTACAACAGTAAAGAGAAAGATGTCAGTATTGCTCACTACTCGCTAACTTATCTAAACAGTGGCCGCGAAGAGAGTGTGTTTTAAGTTGAACAGACACCTGTCACGTAACGCTAAGTTAAAGAATAACGGTCACACTGATAGCTGTATTTATTCTCCTGCTGGACAACAACGCCGTGAATGATTAGCCTATGAAAAAAGAAGACGCCGTTCATGTAGGCTGATAAGAGAAAAGAAGATCAAGCGGACTGCTTGGATGTAACGTTAATGGCTTAGCCGATTGCTTTTCTTGTTATTGATTCTTTTTTCAATTTCAATGGATTATAACTTTGTGGCATGAACAATAACACGTTGACATGCATCGGCAATGAAAGTTACTGCTTAGGAGCAGGGAGGATCAGTCAGGGGCAGGTAAGCAAAGCTATTTAAAACATCGCCTGTCTATTAGCATAACGCTATCTGAATGGACCGCTGAGAGGATGTCCCGTCCTGGCGGCTGACGTTTATATTGTGATAGCCTAGCCTCTAAATGTTTAATCTGTCACTGTTACTTACCATTCTTCTGGTATTTTCTCTTCAACGCCAGTTCGACCATCTTCTTTCCCCGGCTTTGTGCCATCTCAAACAAAATTTGTGTGAAGTTATAAGTAAATGTTAAAACCGTCCTGTGAGGATGCCGTAAAATCAGCTGCGTGTTCACCATGGCAACAGTAACTACTACTGCGCAGCAATACGGTTATTTTTTGTTTGGTAAATCATAGCAATAATACAGTAATGGATGTTACTGTACTCTTGCTTTGTTTTATTAGGGCTTTTTGCAGTTACTGTACAAACGACTCACATTTTTCTCCAAAATGACACACATTTGAGATAAGATGTTATGTCACATAACAAAGGATGCCTTGAATGTCATGAAAATGATAATAACTCATTTTTGACAAAAAATGCAGTTACTGCCTTTTTGCTTTGTAGGGCAGTATTGTACTCTATTGCTTTCTTTGTCACAATACAATTTTACAAGCCTGTGAAAGTAGTCTATTGGCTTCAAATCAGTTGTTACTGCATTGTAAAACATGTCAATTGACAACACGTTTCTTTCTTTAGAGTTGAAAGAATGCCACATAGAGGTGGGAGGGTTGCCATATTTACAGCGGCACAAGAAACCCTCATTGTGGATATGGTTCGTGAGAACAACCTCATCAGACTCCGGGAGATCAAAGACAAAGTCATTGCCGATAATGTCAACTTTGAGGGCATTGATGATGTCAGCTTGGCCACAATAGACCAAGTTCTCCTGCGCCAAAAGATGCGGATGAAACAAGTCTATAGGGTTCCCTTTGAGCGAAACTCTGCGCAACACAAAGACCTACGTTACGAGTATGTGCAAGTAAGTATACATCCATGTTCACAGTACAGTTAGTGAACATACGGTGTTGCTCAGTGGCCTACATTACTTCTGGACAATACTATGCTACCTTATTGACTGTTGTTCTGAACACCTGTGCACTTTCACATTTTCACAGAGGATATTACAGTTGGACGCGATGGCCAGACCTCATGAGTACCTCTTCCTGGATGTGGCTGGCTTCAACCTGCAGAAACGAAGGCAAAGAGGCCGTAACATCATTGGCCAAAGAGCCATCACTGAGGTTCCTGGCCAACGGGGGGGGTAATATTACTCTTTGTGCGGCCATGGGTTTGGAGGGGCTTGTCCACCGGCAGGCTGTCCTTGGGTCTTACAACACCCAACGTCTCCTAACCTTCCTAGAGGAGCTCAAAGATATCCTCCTGGACCGCCAACAACACCATCCTGGGCCCGAACATACCATTTATGTGATCATTTGGGACAATGTACCCTTCCACAGAACAAACCAAATCAGAGAGTGGTTCACCACCAACAGTAACCACTTTTTAAACGTCTGTCTGCCACCCTACTACCCTTTCCTGAACCCTATAGAGGAGTTCTTCTCATCGTGGAGATGGAAGGTTTATGACAGACAACCATACACTAGAGAGAACCTCCTAAGGGCAATGGAGCTGGCGTGTGTTGACATCCCAGTGGAGAACTTCCAAGGATGGATCCGCCATTCCAGGGCGTTTTTCCCGCGGTGCCTGGCAAGAGACAATATAGCCTGCGATGTGGATGAGGTGATGTGGCCCGATGCAGCTCAGCAACATGATGCCGCACAGTGATTGTGGTGTAAATAAAATAAATTAAAAAAACTTCACACCCTGATCATGTTTTCAAGAGTACTGTTGTGTGCAATAGATTCTGTTTTTGCATTTATTGTAGTTGTGTTACGGTAGTGTACAGAATTTACGGTAACACTTTAGAATACTGTATCTTACTTACTGCATAACTAATAAGGAATTAATGAAGAACTAATAGGTAATTCTTTATTAACACTTAAGTCACTACTGTTAACTACTAAGGAAGATGTGTTAACTAATCAGTATGTAATATAATTTTATGATTGTGTTAAGTATCAGTTAGTTAATCAATAGCTAATGAATTCTGTCATACCTCCCGAAGAACTACTATTAATTATCTATTAATTAAGGTTCAAGAAAAATAACTATGAAGTAACTGCTAATTAACAGTCATACACAGTATTCAGTTTGTCATTCTTCAGCACTAATAAGAAAAATAAGTGCAGACATTTATCTTAGGCTATGATTTGCAAATAAGCAAAAACATCTCATGTATATAACACCTTATTATTATACTTAGTTCTTATACATTTTAAACTTCTTTTTAAACTTCTTTTGCACCATTCAAGTTCCGGCAATATGGCGGTAGCCACATACACTGAGCCTGGGTTCTCCCAAGGTTTTTTTTCTCCATTCTGTCACCTGATGGAGTTTTGGTTCCTTGCCACTGTTGCCTTTTTCACTTCTCTTTGCCTTTGTCGCAAGTAACTGTCGTGTATTTTACAAAGATTTAGATGATTACGTTAATATATATATGCTAATATTTTTTTTATTTACAGTAAGTTTGATTTGAGTCAGAAGTATGTGTTAATTCTTTATTAATTACTAATGGGTTCCCTATATTGTCACCCTATACTGTTTCAGGTTCTAAGTAATTCCTGAAGGACTATCTAATAATTATTTATTAATTACTAATAAGTTCCTTATATTTTTACTTTAGAAGACTGTTTCAGGTTATAAGTAGCCTAATTCCTAGATAATTAATTTGATAATTATTTATTAATTACTAATGGGTTCCCTGTATTGTCACTTTAGAATACTGTTCCAGGTTTTAAGTAATTCCTGAAGAACTATTTAAAAGTTATTTATTAATTACTAATAAGTTCCTTATATTTTCACTTTAGAAGACTGTTTCAGATTATAAGTAGCCTAATTCCTAGATAATTATTTGATAATTCTTTATTAATTACTAATGGGTTCCCTATATTTTCACTTTAGAATACTGTTCCAGCTTCTAAGTAATTCCTGCAGAATTATTTGATACTTATTTATTAATTACTAATAAGTTCTCTATATTTTCAGTTTCCCTCAGTCGTTGCCTCAAATACATGAATTTACTCAGTGGCATTCTATGCTGAGGAAAACAGACACACACAGTACTGTATATAAAATATACAAATAATCTGAGGTTAGTTTTGTATGACTGTTCAGTAGTTACTTCTTAGTTATTTTTCTTGAACCTTAATTAGTAGATAATTAGTAGTAGTTCTTCAGGAGGTATGACAGAATTCATTAGTTATTGATTAACTAACTGATACTTAACACAATCATAAAATTATATTACATACTGATTAGTTAACACATCTTCCTTAGTAGTTAACAGTAGTGAAGAAGTAGTTAATGAAGAATTACCTATTAGTTCGTCAATAATTCCTTATTAATTCTGCAGTAAGTAAGATACAGTATTCTAAAGTGTTACCGAATTTACTATAATTTATACTTTTCATTTGAAACTCACAAATCTAAATGCCCTAAACCTACGCAGAGATCTAAGAAGCTCCATTACTGTAAAGTTTCTAAAAATATTCATTGGCAGTTATGAAACGACGAACCTTCTCACAAATTGAGCATTGTGTTTTCAATTGTTTTGCTGTAGTGTGTAATGATGTGTATAGTGTTTACATTTTTGAAAGCTTCGAGCTGCTCTTTTGGTGTGAAAGTTTGAATTTTGAAGGGAGAAGGTGTGGTTGTGTTTATGTAGCTTTAGTAAAGGGCGTTGTGTTTAGACATTGGAGAACATGGACGAAACGTTTGTGAAATGTGTTTTAGCATTTGAGAAAAACGGTAATATTTGGCCCCTGATGGGTACCAATTGAGGGGCAATGGGCTTTCGCCTGCCATTGTTGCCATTGAGAAGAGTGTGTGAATTATGCTGCAGCTGCTGTAGAAGCGCGCCAGCTGGAAAAGTGCACAGAGTAGAAAAAACTGCAGAGAACTAGAAATATATATATGAGCTAAAATTGGAAAACAGATGAAAGACAAAAGTCAAGACAGTGAAGAAAAAAATACAGAAAAGCAAATATTGGAAGGCAAAGAATATTCAAAAAACTGGCTTTGTTGTTGGCTTGGACACTCACCAGAGTGTGAGTGCTGTGACCCTGAGAGAGAGACACAGCCTCTGTTAGGCAGAAAGATAAGAAGGTATCAAATTGTTGAATGAGTGTGGTGAAAGTGTGTGAATGAAAACCCGGGTGTGTGAATGAATATACTAACAAACTAAGTGTTGTTTGGATTGAGATAAAGAACTAAGGAGGGATATCTTTTTATTTTTAATCTTTTGACGACTGAAGATAAGAACACATGTGGACCAGAGTGAGAGATCATTACGAGGCAGACGACGAAGACAACTTTAAACCGGCATTAAAACTAACCATTAAGGATCACTTCTGGTTTGAAAATGAGTTTATAGATGACGAAGGGCAGAGACAGGAGTAAACAGACCAAGGAAAAAATAGCTCTTTAAAAATTGACAAAGATCACAAATTTGAATCATCTTGAGCAAGAATGGCCCTTAATGGATTGGCGTGATGTGATTAAAAAATATATACATAATAAAAATAAAACAGAATACTCAGACCACACCTGAACAAATGTAACCTTCCAAAAAACACCCTTTTGGATTCACAGTTAACTACATTAGAAATAAAGATAAATCTATTATATATAACATACCTGAAAAAAAATGCGTGGTACACTTGGTCTCTGGGTTTGGGAGGAGCCACGATTTTGAGGAACATGTACATAGTGATTCCGGGGCCAGTACAGCAGGAAAATGACAAAATCGTTAAAGTCGGACAGGGAGGAGAAATCAGACCAGCACTGGTGGATAATTAGACTAGTTTTGAGAAGCAACCCCAACCATACCAGTGGGTAGAAATTCTAGAAGAAAAAAAAAATGTAATGATGGACAAATAGAAGGGAAAAATACACTGAGAAAAACAGCCTATTCTGAACAATAATTAGGCTTTCTCTATTCATTGTTACAAGGAAAAATAAAGTGTAAAAGTATGTGTGTGCGCATCAAATGCACAGATTAGGACTGTTTGAAAAATAATGATATTAATTTATGATATTCATTCATAAAGAGAAACTAAAATTATGAAAGAACACTTGTTTCCCTCTCATATAGCACAAGTAAACGGTGACTGTGATCTGAGAAAGAGAGGCAGAAAGGAGGGGCTGCCTCTGACAGAGAGAGGAGGGGCTGCAAAAAGATAGTGAGACTGTGTGTGTGTGTGTGAGAGAGATGAAGGAAAGGAGGGAGACAGAGAAATAATTCACCTTTTCTATTTCTGACTAGCTTATAAATCAGGGCCCGGTTCCCCGATAACGCTCACTCTTAGCGCGCTAAGAAGACTCAAAAAGATACATCTTACCTAAGTTGTATATGTTCCTAAGTGTGTTCCCCGAAGTGTCACTTAGGAAGCTTCTTAACTCGCTCCTCTTACATTCAACGTTACAAAGGCGCTGTCCCAAGTAAGGTGCTGAATTAGTTGGCATCGATTGCTCAGGAATCGATTTTCCACTTCACGCGAAGGTTTATTACGGAGTTAAGAAAGATAACGTTCTATGCAAATTAAAAATTTCTTCAAATTATTCGAGTAACATTTATTTTAACATTGTTTAAGTTATCAGTAAAATAGAGACTATTAATTAAATTACCAAATTGTGATATGTCAAAATGTTTGAAATGACGATCAAAGCAGAATGTTCACAGAAGCGCGAGCCACGCGGGAATCCCAATGTGAAGCTTCACGAGATAGGATGCAAGTGGCAAAACTAAACATCTATCAAAGCTCAGCTTCAGGTCAAAAGACTGAGAGAAGAAGAACGAGAGGAGATGGAGATAAGAGAGGAGAGGTAAAGCAATAGCCTATTGCATACTGTGCCCAGAATGAGAATAACTTTATTGCAATGGATTCCTATTTAACACAAATATACATATCCCAAGTTCTTTGACAATTACTGTGGAAAAATTATATGCCCCCGAACCCAAGATCACTTTTGGGACCTCTGTATTTATAAAACCCTGTGTGCACTATTGCAGACTTATTACTGATTTTTTTTTTAATTATATTATTTTACTGTAATATAAAATGGGGAATTAAAGTGGGCATGTGGGTAAAATGAGTCTCACTCCAGCCCTGAAACCTCTCACTCAAAGTGCAAACCTACACACCAAATCCATAATCTATATCTCAGCCTTTGACTAAAACACAAAACATCTAGCAGGAATTTACTTTTCTTTTCCAAACACACCAATCAACATGCTACAATTATTCACCAGGTCACACAAACACTCCTTATATGTGCAAACACTAATTGTTTTACTGATCACTAACCAATCACTGCTTTACTGTAGTATAAGCCTATAATAGGTCAAAGGTCAGGTTACCTGTTTTGAACAATAGATGCCAACAATGGACAGAGACCCCACAGACTCAATTGTGTCCTTTACTGTATTATAAAGAATATACTTTTGGTTTACATATGTTTATGGTTTTGTTGTATAATGTATACAACAGTAATGTTTGGCCTAATGAATATTTTCTGTTTCTAAATTGCATTGGTGAATACTGTCAGTGTACTTGTTACCGATCTCAGAAGACTACTTTCACTGTAGAACATTGTATTGATATAAGCGTATGGAAGACCAAAGAGCTTTAGATTTAGAAAAACAAAAAAACAAAAAAAACAATGTTTACATGGTGTATCAAAAAATGCACTAATAAGTGTTTGCCATTTGATGGAAATGCTTCATTCTGACATGTCTTTATGGCATTTACATTTTTGAAGGAGATGTGAGGCATTTTGTGTGTGAAGTTTTGGGAATTGTGTGTAGAGTTTTGAAAAAAGGTGAAATAGTTTTGAAAATGTGTGAAAGTTTCTAAAGACTGCTGCACAGTGGCGGCATGTAGTGTCTTGAGCTCAAACAACACTAAGAGAGAGCTTACGAATGGTCCAGACCAACCTTACGAAAGTGTGACTTACAGAAGATATACTTAGCGTACGAACGTTTCGGGAACCGTGCCATAAGGTTAAGAGAGAGGTTAAGGAATAGGTTAAGAACAACTTAGAGATAAGAACTTTTTGGGGAACCGGGCCCAGAAAGTGAGTACCATTACAACATAAACTTTCAGAGATCTTATTTGTAACTGTCATCCCCACCAGTGGACCTGTAATAGAGGAACTGCATTTTTAAAATACCCGAGAAAGACTAATCAAATACCTTAATAAATGTCTGACCATCTTGGTGAAAACTAGTTAAGAATAGATGCAAGCTGGGGTTTGTAAGGTAAAAAGGTGTGAAAAACACTGATAATAATTAAGATTTTAAATGGGGTCGACACCTGTAGATATACCAGGATAAAAATATTAGTTTTGCAACACCAAGGCCATATGAAGAAAGCCTAAAGAGAAGAGAGACATCCAATGAAAGTTTGGCAAATATAATGAAGGATTTAGAGTAAGACACAGGGACTGATGAATGGATAAAGAAAGGGAAGCCCTGAGAAAAGAGCTGACAAAGATGTATTTCTGAAAGCAAAAGACAAACAATCAAAGGTTAACTGAAAAATCAAAAATTTCTAATGATTGGTCACATACATTTTTCAATTGGCCTAATTGGGTTTTTATGAATTTAATTGTATCAATTGTGACAACAGTCGAGTGTTCAAAAACAGTTTACAAACAGATCAAGTAGGATTGGTGAATTCTGCTAATCCAGTCAGAATTAAAATAGGCTAGTTTCAGAATTACAGAGAAAACACCAATAAAAATAATTGATAAGAAATTAACATGAAAGAAACTACTAAAATTTAATAAATGTTAGTTGACCGGTCTATAGGGAAATTAAATTAATAAGCAGGCCTAACAGGGATTGATATGGTGGATTGTGCAAACTGGTGGCCATCAAAAATACTGGAGTATTCTACTTTGTATAAGTGGTTTGTGCAGTTCCCAAAAGAATAAGTGACAAAAAGGATTATAGAAGCATCTGACATTTAGAGATATATACAGTATATACAGAAAAAGAGAGAGACATGTTAGATGTGAGTATTATTGACCTGTTATACTGTATAAAAACATGGCCTATGATGTTTGTATCTTGTTATCCCTGGGAGACAGTTTGAAATTTGATATATTGTAGAAATTTAGATTTTTGAATTGCGTTATTTTAAATAATACATTGATTGTGTTAAATGAGCAGGATTGGGTGACCAAGCTTAAAAAAACACTTTTAACAGACGTGTACTGTATTGTAATATATGCATTTTACAGTAATGAGAGTAATTAATTTAATCCTAAAATGCTTGAGGGAGTAGGGATCGAAATAGCAAGTGATAAAAATGCTATATATGTGACTGAAAATAAGGTAACTCAGACGGACTGATAGGCTGCTATTTTCTGCATTCTGCAAAGAAGAACATGCTTGCTCTTTTCTGCAAAGAAGAACTTGCTTTATTAAAACCGCACGGGGAAACTGCTGTTATCAACCAGATGAGACTTCTGAAATTAAGGGACAATTGAAAGAGATGGTTTTATAAAGTATGAACTTGATTCATGCGGATCTCTGAGTGTGCATTTTCCAGATGACACCAGCCAGCTTTTGGGGCATCTGCCTCGACATGAACAACAGCAACTAGACTGTGCAACAAGTGAGAGCAAGAAACGTAAGAACACGGCTGCAGAGAAAAGAAGGGGCATTTGGTTGGTGGGTCTTCATCCTCCCTGAAAATATGAAGTTGAAACTTCTCAGGAGCTGGGATGGACAAAGACTGTGTTGATGGAGAAACAACCAAGAAAAAACACCCTGCCATTCTGCAAATGTGCCTTCTCCGTTGCTTGGCCAAAAGCCAGGCTGAGCAGAGGCAGAGGGACTACAGCATCCAGTCCAACCACCACTGTGTCAGAACATGACGCCAGACCCTTGAATGAGGACTGACAGATCAAATGCATCGGATGAGGAGAGAAACATGACAGCAGCCCAACCAGTTCAACTGATCCAAGCAGAAGGACTTCATGCTTTCCTAACCGGGCACAGGTGATACGTCTTCAATGATCACTACAGAGACCGCTTATAATTTCATTGATTGGCCATATTAATTGTATTTTGTTTATACTCTGGTACAGCAGCAGTTCTCTATGTTCTGTTAGGCTAACACTCTATTTGCTTTCTTTCAATAGACGTCAGTCCAGCTGTAAGCATTTAATAATGCTAATAATATAATTAAAAGAAAAGAAGTCAAGTGCTTGCATGACTAAATAATTAATTAAAACTGAGACTGGACTTAGCAGAGTGAGAGAATATTGGATTAATAATAATAATAACAACAAGAGTAAATGCATAATTAGATTATTTAAGATTTTGTTCATTAAACAGAGAATGTTTGGGCTCTGCTTTCAAGGAAGCTGATATAAGCTTGAGCGATTGTGAGTTCTCTATTAAAAAAGGGGGGGGGGGGGATGTGTCCAACAACAAAAATGTGGATGATAGAGCTATGATGCTGGTCACTCTATATTGGTCAATAGTCATTTTTTGAGAAGTAAAATAGTTACTACACAAATTATAATGCACGTGATATCACAAATTTTGATATTACCGGGGATTGTACAATGTTGATATTGTGGGTCATGAATTTGAGATTATGATAAGATCTAAAGTAATTTAAAAGATTATGAGGAAAAAATAAATTAACAGATGAATGACAAATTAGATTAGATAAACTGATAATTGTTCTTTTAAACAGCAGCATGTCCAGACAGATAATTCGTTATATTATAAAAATGTGAGGTTTATGACAGAGGTGTTTAACACAATCAAATGGCAACTGATGTCGGCCAGCTGTGTTATTCACATTTAGATTGGACAAATGAAGTATTAAAGGAATTAAAATAATTACACTGGCAAACCTTTTTAATTTAAGATGTGCGTGGTTTTTTGACCATCGCACAAAGGGGGGAAGTGAGAAAAAAAGGGAAAAAAAAGAAAAAGAAAGAAAGTTGATGATAGATGATTTTAATAGAAGATTGATGATTGCCAAATGCAATATTTCTAAACAATGTCAGAATTGGTGTTAGAATAGATTTGATTGCCATGAAAGGGCTTATGATAGCTCCATTACCACTACTAAACATCCTGATTCCTGATGCGCACAGACAGTTTTGATCACTGTGCAAGGGGGGAAATGTTGAGCAAGATAAAAAGACAGGGATTTTGTTCCCCATACTTACAGACAAGGGTAGATGAATTTTTAAAAGAATGTGAAATTTGTGCAAAAATAATGTCAAAGAAAAGGAACAGCAACCCCAATAGACTCTATTCCAGAAGGACCTTTCAAGCATCTAGTGATGGATTGTTCCAGCCAAGATGGATGCCATATGGGTTTAAAGCTAGAGACGAGGCAGCAGCAGGACTTGAATTAATATTTGTATAGATAATGCCAAATAAGAATATGGAATGGATTCATTACATATATTACAATCAGCAGAGATTTATTAATTACACGGATGAAGCACTCAAAGCTCTAGGAGAACAACTAAAAGACACAAGCAAAATGACCTGGCAGAATAGACAAGCTCTGAATTGGCTCCTGGCAGAAAACGGAGGTGTGTGCAAAATGTTTAAAACTGACTGTTTTACCTTTATTCCCAAGCGGGCACAGCCCCGGATGGATCATTTACTAGGGCCATGAAGAAGATAAAAGAATTAAGACCGGAAGTTGCTACCAATGCGGGGAGAGACAGGAGCTTTGGGTATTGGCTTGACTCAATATTCGCATCCTGGAAAGACTGGCTCATTGAGGTGGGAATAATATTAGCAGTATCAGTTGGTGTTTTCTTTCTGTTGTTTTGTTGTGTTGTGCCTTTTCTCAGATCAATGCTGGCCAGTGCCGCTGCCAAACAAATGATCAATGTATCAGTGAGACCATCAGGAGTTGACATTGGATGTGCCAACGCAGAGATTCACCCAAGTGCCCCAGACCTGGACGAGCTGGACGAGTTTCTGTAAAGTAACAAAATGAGACCATATGGAAAGACGGTACCTTTTTACTTTTTGATTTTAACATTTTACTCCGTTTATGGATAGAGAGGGAGATAGCCCCACTGTGTATTTTTATTTTGGGGATAAAATTAGTTAGAACATTTAGTGGATGGGTAGAGTAGGCAGTTAGTTAGAGGGGTTTTTCTACATTTCTTTGATTTTATAAGGGCTGTCTTTCCGGGAATATTTACACTCATATAATATGTTTCTATATAGCATGCTTATGTAATCCACAAGAACTATTTTAACTATAATCACACCACTGGTCACAACTATAAATTTGTGAATGTAAGGGGATGTTAGAAGGTCTGAAACAGGTCATTGTCCGTGGTACGAGATAATGCAACCAGAAAAAAAATGAAAAGTCAAGAATGTTTTATTACTACTCACTTTATGTCACGGTATACCACTTTTGAGTACATTCATAAAAACTGTGTTATGAAAATGAAAGAATGAAGGAAAAGGATTAGAAGGAATGTAAGAAGAGATTAAGACTAAGTTCTTACTTTAAAGAAATGATGCAGTATGAGGGATTGAGATGAAAATGTTTTCATTGTCATTTGTTTATATATATATATATATATATATATATATATATATATATATATATGAAGAGTTCAGATGCAAAAGCCTCTAAATGCCATTTGAAATTTTCTTCTTTAATGATGATTTTTATCAAACTTGTATATTTAAGTTCAGTAATTTCACTTAAATGGCAATGATAATTACCTATTAATTGTTATTTAAGTGAAATTACTGAACTTAAATATACAAGTTTGATAAAAATCATCATTAAAGAAGAAAATTTTAAATGGCATTTAGAGGCTTTTGCATCTGAACTCTTCATATATATACAATTTATACTCCTGAAAGTACTGTGTAGAAGTGTATAACAAAAAAGAAAAAAGAGAATGGTGATGTTTTACATGGATGGAACATGTACATGTGTGTAGTAGATAGAGGAACTATACGTGAAGCGCGGTCACCGATTGTCGAAGAAGGCAAGGGCAGACTCAACTGGTGGTTTAAAAACCCGCTGTCTGCTCCAACACCATATAGCGCTCCAAGGCAACTTGAGCACGTCTGGCAATGATGGCGCAACCCAGATACCCAGAACCTCTGGCACCGTGGGACAGCTGCTAAAGTTCAAGTTCATACAATGTGATTTGTTGAATATATTGAATGTTTAATGTCCTGAAGTAATGCATCCCTTTAAAATGATGATCTGACAGGAGGGTAGGATCTTTTACTCCACTCTAGTCAATGGAGGGTGGAGATGTTTGGTCCTGCTTCTCCTCCAGGGTGCACCTATGTGATGTGGGTTAGATTGGTAAAAGGTGAATGGTCTATATTGACCATATTGGTAGAAGGAGAGAAGACCGACTCATAAAGATGTATCCTGGGCACAATTATTGAGTGTGGGACTAGAGAAAGTCCCAAAGGGGGGCTATGTTGGAGAATTCTGCTTGTATTGTCCAATGTACATGTGAGAGAAGTGTGCATGTGTCTGAATGAGGTAATGCCGAGCAAAGGCAAGTCAAGTAAGGACAGGAGAAGAAACTGGGTGAAAGGGCATGGAAAAGTACCAGAAAATCATGTATAAAGCCATTTTTAAAAAGATACGCATGCGTCAGAAGGTTGCCCCAATTAAAAATAAAATAATGATGCAGGAGTTTTTAATCTGGAAGGAGATACGCATGCGCAAAGAAGTTTGCCCCAATTAAAAATAAAATAATGATGCAGGTGTTTGTAATCTGGGAGGAGTAAGTAAGGAGGAGCAAAGAGAAAAGATAACGATTTAATTGCTAATTGGCTACCACAAGGTGTAAAAAAATGCGTGCGGACCATTGTAAGATCAGATGGCCAGCTGGCATCTCACTTTGTTGAACTGCTCAATAAAGTTACTTCTTCTGACACCTGAAACCTCGACTCTGCGTAATTTTTTCAAGACCTGAACCAGACTTTGATGATTTGAGTTGGGACTGGAAATCTGCCACAACAATCGCAAATTAGTTAAAATCTCCCGGAATCTAGAGCGAGCGAGCAAGAGCGCGCGTGCAAGGACAGATCAGTCAGTGCTTCAATAAACCTTATAGTGCACGCACGTCGGAGAGGGAGAGGGAGACAGCGAGAGACTGCGTGTGTGCGCCTCATGCCACAAACTCAGGAATCGAAATCAGGCACCGAAATGTTAATTCTAATTCGGTCTGGTTACTACCGTTTATGTCAGAACCGGTTCCCTATTGGCACCGAGTTTCGGTACCCAACCCTAGCCAAAAGTAACTCCCACCTCCTCCTATGGAGTCAGAAGCATCTGATGTTCCAGGGGAGCTCAACCGTGTGACAGACGAGCTTTCACGGTTGCCTCCCCTGCCAGGAGAATGGCGACTCCATCCCCAGGCGGTTCAGCTGATTTGGAGTGTTATCGGAGTCACACAGGTGGACCTGTTTTCCTCTCCGGACACGACTCATTGTCAGTTGTTTCACTCTCTGTCCGAGGCGGCATGGACGCCCTGGCTCACAGCTGGCCCCTGGACCTGCGCAAGTATGCGTTTCCCCCAGTAAGCCTTCTTGCACAGACTCAAGGTCAAGAAGTACAAGAAGCAGGTCCTATTAGTGGCACCGTATTGGCCCACCAGGACTTGCTTCACGGAACTCATGCTGCTCGCGACAGCCCCGCCTTGGCCGATTCCTCTGAGGAAGGACCTCCTTTCTCAGAGACGGGGCACTCTATGGCACCCGCGTGCGTCCAGACCTCTGGAAACTCCATGTCTGGTCCCTGGATGGGACACAGAGGTTCTAGGTGATCTACCACAGGCAGTGGTAATCACCATCACTTCTGCTAGAGCCCCCTCTACGAGGCGTCTCTATGCGTTGAAGTGGAACCTATTCGTCGAGTGGTGTTCCTCTGCCCTGGAGGACCCCTGAACTTGCCCGATCAGAGTCGTGCTTTCCTTCCTACAAGATGGGTTGGAGCGAAGGCTGTCTCCCTCCACCCTCAAAGTGTATGTTGCCGCAGTAGCCGAACATCACAATGTAGTAGAAGGTAAGTCCGTGGGGAAGGTTAAAAGGGGAGGAGGTTAAATCCACCTTGTGTTTTGCACTCTGTACCAAAGTCCTCCCTTTGAGCCTTTGGTGACAGTGGAGCTAAATATCCTGTCCATTAAGATAGTGCTCCTTTTGGCATTGGCCTCTTTTAAGATGGCCAAGGATCTGCAGGCTTTTTCGGTTGACGAATCGTGTCTAGAGTTCAGGCTGGGCCTTTCTTATGTGATATCGAGACCCCGGCTCAGATATGTGCCCAAGGTTCCTACCACTCCCTTCGTGGATCAGGTAGTGAACCTGCAAGCGCTGCCCCAGAAGGAGGCAGACCCAGCCCTGGCTTTTCTCTGTACTGTCCCTGCGGGTTTACATTGACAGAACACAAAGCTTCAGGACCTCAGATCAGCTCTTTGTCTGTTACAGAGGCCAGCAGAAGGGGAAGGCTGTCTCCAAGCAGAGGTTAGCTCATTGGTTAGTGGATGCGATCACCCGAGCATATGAAGCTACGGGTGAGCCTTGTCCTCCCAGGTTGCGTGCTCACTCTACTAGAGGTGTTGCCACCTCCTGGGCGCTGGCTCAAGGCGCCTTGCTGACAGACATTTGTAGAGCTGCCTTGTTGGGCAACACCGAACACGTTCGCTAGATTCTATAGCCTACGTGTAGAACCTGTTTCCTTCCGAGTACTCGCTACGGCCAGTGGTGTAAGGGCATAGGTTGTGTCGGCTTGCTACGTCACTCCATGCCTCGGCCGGATACGTGCGTGTTTCTGCTCCATGCATGTTTCTGAGTACAGGGAACGGAGATGTGTCGTCCCATCGCCGTGTTGCTGTACCTTCGCGGAGGACTGGACTCTGTTCAGCTCCGCCGCGAAAAAGCGCCATGCAATGTTTACTTCCGCCTTTTATACCCGCGCTGGTAGTCGTCTCGCGGAATGCAAATCTTGCATGCCAATATTTATTGGCTTGTTTTTAATTCTCTCGAAGGCAATAGGCTCCCTAGCGTGATCCCAATTCGTCAGGGAACTCCCCGACGATAGGTCTCCATTCCCTGTATCAAGTTCAAGTTTCACTTTATTTATCCTTAGAAAGGAAATTTAGTCTGCAGCAGGATCTAAAAAAACAAGAAATAAAAGCACCAATAGATGCCAACAACATTAAAAACACAACACAAGACATCCACACATCAAATCAGTCAATCAATCAATCAATAGAGACACTCCTTCTCCAGAATCAAATGACCAAAACAAAAACAATGCAATACACAGATCAGTATATCTAATAAATAATGACAAAAATAAATACTGATAAATAAGCATGTACTATAAAAAAATCATAAGATATCACCCAAGTGAGTTCAGGTTCCTTATAGCCACAGGAATAAAAGAATCCCTAGCACGTCTGGTTCTTAGCATGGGTAACCTAAAACGGCGACCTGAGGGGAGCAAATTAAACTCCCCAAAAAGTGGGTGATCGGAGCAATTTAAAATTTGATTAGCCTTACCCGGACCCGTTTATTGTATATCTGTTGCAGCTGTGGTAGCTGTACCCCAACCACCTTAGACGCAACATTAACCAGCCTTGCTAGCTTATGCTTATTGATCGTTGAAAGGCCACCATACCACACCACAATACACAGTGTCAAGACTGATTGAATAAAGCACTGGCAAAACAAAGTCATACATACACTGAATGTCTTCATCTTCCTCAGGAAGAAAAGTCTCTGTTGAACCTTTTTACAGACAGCAACTGTGTTGCTCTCAAAAGATAGTTTGTTGTCAATGATGGTTCCTAAATATTTGTATTCATCTACTGTCTCAACATTCATGTTCTGGATAACAGTTTGAGAGACATTGTTCTGTGATCTACAAAAATCGATTATCATATCCTTTGTCTTGGAGACATTAATAGACAGGTAAAAGGTTTCACACCATGCAATAAAATCATCAACTACAGGGCCCATCCTCCTCATTATTTAGAAGACTCAATATAACGGTATCATCTGCAAATTTTACATAGTGCCTATTATCATACTTACTCCTACAGTCATTTGTATAAATAAAAAGCAGAGGTGAAAGGACACAGCCCTGAGGAGAGCCTGTGGAGGTAAGGGCTTTTGAAGATAAGACACCATTTACCCTAACACACTGCGACCTATTTGACAAAAAATCCAGTATCCAGCCAATTAAGTTGGAATTCAAATTAAAAATAGACTGAAGTTTCTCAGCAAACAAGAAGGGCTGAATGGTATTAAATGCTGAGGAGAAGTCGATAAAAAGGAGCCTTGCATGAGTTTTTGAGGATTCCAGATGTTGATAAATGGAATTTAACAATGTGAGTATTGCATCCTCAACACCTCTGCCAGCCCTGTAAGCAAACTGGAGAGGGTCTAACTGTTCCTCCACCTGCCTCAGTAACTCCTTCTTAATCCCTGTGAGCAGGGCGTAATTTAATTTTTTATATATTTTTATATTTTTGTCCTGTTTGTTTGTTTTTTAATTAAAGGTTCTCTAAGCGATCCTGGGTGTTGACGTTCAGAATATTTTCAAACAAATCGGAGGCTAGCTAGACCCTCCCTCCTCCGCATCTCATCTCCTCCCCCTCCCTTCCGTGCTTCCTGAAATAATTGTGAACGTGCATAGTTCTAGCTAATTATATCCTTGTGTGGGTTTGGCGAACATAAGCGTCAATTTAGAAGAAAAAAAAACAATTTAACGTTACCCACCTGTCCAGCAAAAACAGAGCAACCTGAATGTCGGACTGGAAGCCCTTCTGCCGCCGGAGTTCTCGCCATCGTTCAAAAGCTTTGCTACCGATGTAAATTCAGAACTTCGCACGTTCTTTATCCGACTCCTTCTTCTTTTTAATTTGTTCTTCAGAACGACGTCTATTTGGTCGTGTGTCGGCCATTTTTCAAACTTCCCTCTGATGCTTCTATCTCCTTCACACACACACCCCCTTCATGTGCACGCGCACTAACCCCCCAGACTCACCCTCAAATACTTCTTGCCAGTGATTGGCTGGAACAGTGTTTGTTAGGTTTCGTGGTCCGGGTGAGACATGATTGTTTTTGTTGCCGTTTATGGAGCCTGTGGTGTCTACAGAGACCGCGTTTTTTTACAGTGTGTTTAGGGGACAGGCAGTTAGCCGATAGTGAGGAGACGTTTGATGTATGTGACAAAAAATGTTTTGGCCCCACATCGCTTAGAGAACCTTTAATTGTTGCTACTGGAAACTTGAATTTCCTTAACGGATGAATAAAGTATTTATCTATCTTTATCTATCTAACTTCTCAAAAGTCTTCATCACCAATGAGGTAAGAACTACAGGTCGAAAGTCATTTAAGACCTTAGGGTTCTTACACTTGGCTACAGGAATAATTGTAGAATGTTTCCAGATTTTAGGTACTATTTGCGTCTGAGTGAAAATCACTTTAAAAATCTCACATAACTGACCAGCACAAGATTTAAGGATTCGACCACTGATGTTGTCTGGGCCAGGACTTTTCCTAACATTAGTTTGTTTAAATAATGATTTGACCTCACACGCATCAATATCAAAATCAAGAATACAATCACTAAACAGATCATCACCCATGCGACTGTTTTTTTCCACTAAAATCACTGTTGGAAAATCTCATATAAAAACTATTTAATTCATTTGCTAGCTGCTCATTAGAATCAAACCCGTTTAATGACACAGTGGTAGTGCCTTTGTGTAGACCTGTCATTAATTTCATTCCATTCCACACGGATCTGAGATCAGACTCACCGAATTTAGACTCAATTTTCTTTTTATACTGAAGTTTAGCACCTTCCTAATTTCAGCATATGCATCTTTGTCCCCACTTCTAAAAGCAGTCCTCTTTTCCCTTAACAGGTGATTCAGTTCTTTAGATATCCAAGGCTTATTATTAGGATAAGAAACAACTGTCTTAGTTGGGATCACACAATGCACACAGAAAGAGATGTAGCTGCATACTGAATCAGTCAATTCATCAATGTTGTTTGGATGAATCTTGAAAAACAGACCAGTCGGTACAGTCAAAACAGCCCTGTAGGGCCATAGTGCTCTCCTCGTTCCATACCTATACCACCTGTGCTTGCACTTTGTCTCGATGTAAAACAGGTCTGTATGTGGGCAAAAGACGCACAATATTATGGTCAGAAAAACCTAAAGGAGGACCTGCAACAGACTTATAGGCTCCCTTGATAGAGCCATAGCAGAGATCCAATAGTTTGTTTCCCCGAGTGGGACAGTTGACATACTGGTAGAAACTGCTCAGCGTCCTTTTACAGTTGACATGATTAAAATCACCAAAAAAGAAGCACGGGGCATCAGGAGAGATAGATTGTAGTTTTTGAGCTACTGAAAAAATGACATCAGAAGCGGATTTTATATCTGCTCTTGGGTGGATGTATACTACTGTCAGAAATATTTGGGGGAATTCCCTAGGCAGGTAGAATGGTCTAACAGACACCGACAACAGCTCGATGTCCGGTGAACAAATCCGCTCGCGCACAAAAGTAAAATAAATAAGTAAAATACTTAGTAGTTTAAGCAAAAACGTAAAAGCTCCGGACAAACAAACAGACAGACACCTACTGCGGGTCACCTGCAATTGAGCCGCGCCCCTGATACGATTGAGCCGCGCCCCTGCACTCAAGGAACGAGGGTTACATACGCAACAGAGACGTTAATTTGGACAGAGGATATGTATGTGTCATGGTGCAGTTTGCCATGATGTTTTATTTGTTTTACTTGTAAATTTGCATGTGAAATATTTTTTTATGTTTCTTTTCATGTCATATCTTTCTTTTTTGGATGACCGAATTATTTTTTCTTTATCTGGATAACGTCTCAGGTTACGACTGTAACCTATGTTCCCTGAGAACAGGGAACGAGACAATACGTCGAATGACGCAATGGGGAACGCCTCAGGCGTGACAGGTGTCTGAAATCAAATATCAACTCACAGTAATCAGGTTGACCGGCGACAGCCCGTGCATCATCAGCTTGAATGATGAGCGCGTCAATCTGGATGTATAAGAAGGGCGCCTTGAAACCGTGACAACATCCTATCGTCTGAAGGGACTGTTGCAGGCAGGCCCCGAGGCATGGCAACGAGACGTATTGTCTCGTTCCCTGTTCTCAGGGAACATAGGTTACAGTCGTAACCTGAGACGTTCCCTTTCGAAGGGAACTCAACAATACGTCGAATGACGCAATGGGGAACGAAATACCCACTCCGCCATGCTGAGGGGAGTGCATGCCGAAAAAGTGCATTCAGAACCAGTAATTCCAAGGAACACTGAAACCACTCACCCTATGTTACATCGGGCTGTCAGTGACAGCACTCCCTACCGGTCATATCCCAAGCTAATGAACCAAGAAAAACCAGAACGTAATAACGTGGGTAAATCGGGGCCAGCTCAAAGGCTTTAGGACCACAACTTCAAAATAGAAGGGGTCCCTTCTAGGGAGTGTGGCTAGGGGGCCAAAGGGACCCCCAGCCAGTCACTATTCAGGAGAACACTCCTCCTGAAATGCCCCCAGGCTGGCCTGGTGATCTGTACTAAGACACACAGTCTGGCCATAGCCTGTCCGTCCAAGACAGAGCCTCTAGAAATTGCCTAGGAAAGGCATCCAAAAACTGAAGGCCCGCGAAGCTGGCAGAAACCATCAAGTTTCGGATCACAGAGACGGTATCCTCCGGAGAGTGTGACTCAACCTCAAAACAACGGGAATCGTACACTCAATCCACGAGTTTCCACCCAGTGCTCGCTTTTGAGCACTGAGGAAGTAAGAGAGGGATCAAAATCAGGAGGGTCAATGAGACCTAAGACCTGATGACCCTCTGTGTAGGGAGCTCTGAAACATTGTGCGGCCTAAAACCCAACAACCACAGCATGTGGAAGCTCATCCTTCAGGAAAGCCAGAGGCTAGAAACCTGACAGACCCACAATGTGGGGCTACCTCGAAAAAGGTCTAATCAGACCTAAAACCACAGTTGTGGGAGATAGATTGAACAAGGGAAGTGCCTGTCGTAATGTATTGCGACAAAGACACATCTACAGTGGGACCCAAAGTGAAGAACCGGAGTCTGAACCACATAAGAAGAGACCGAAGCATACCGCGCGTGACCCATACCATATGAAATGGATTTTAAAAACTGCACAAGACATCTCGTCAGGTGACTTACCACAATAATAGGTGAAGTATGGGTTTGTGTACTTCACTCTGAATTCAGGAAGGCCTGTTGAGGCCTGTAACCTGGCGTCCACAGTGTGTGGGAGCTCATGGCCAGGAAGGCCTGGTAAGGCCTGTAACCTGGCGACCACAGTATGCGGGAGCTCGTAACCTGGCGACCACAGTATGTGGGAGCTCATAACCAGGAAGGCCTAGTGAGGCCTGTAACCTGGCGACCATATCCGGTGGGAGCTTGTACTCAGGAAGGTCAGTGAGACCCAGCCTGGTGTACCTGAAAAACCACACCAAGTGGGAGCTACTTCCAGAAGTTAGCTCTTAAGAACTCTTAAAGTGGGACCCGAGGAAAGACCGGGGTCTGAGCCACATAAGAAGGGACCGAAGCATACTGCGCGTGACCCTCACCATAAGAAATGGATTTTAAAAAGTGCACAAGACATCTCGTCGGGTGACTTACCACAATAATAGGTGAAGTATGGGTTTGTGTACTTCACTCTGAATCCAGGAAGGCCTGGTGAGGCCTGTAACCCAGCAACCACAATATGTGGGAGCTCATAACCAGGAAGGCCTGTTGAGGCCTGTAACCTGGCGACCACAGTGTGTGGGAGCTCATGACCAGGAAGGCCTGGTAAGGCCTGTAACCTGGCGACCACATTGGGTGGGAGCTCGTACTCAGGAAGGTCAGTGAGACCCAGCCTGGTGACCACAACCTGTGGGAGCTTACTCCACCAAGTGCTTCTTCCAGACGTTAGCCAGAGAAGGGCGTCCCTGTAGCCAGTGACAGGACGCCACTTAAAGTGGGACCCAAGGGAAGACCGGGGTCTGAGCCACATAAGAAGGGACCGAAGAATACCACGCGTGACCCTTACCATACAAAATGGATTTTAGAAAGTACACAAGACATCTCGTCATGTGATTTACCACAATAATAGGTGAAGTAGGGGTTAGTGTACTTCACTCTGAATTCAGAAAGGCCGAACTTGAGGCCTGTAACCTGGCAGCCACAACAAGTGGGAACCCATAATCAGGAAGGCCTGACAAGGCCTAACACCCGATAGTCCCAATGCATGGGGAGCTCACATTCAGGAAGGCCGCTGAGGCCTGCAGCCTGACATGTGAAGACTCACCACTACAACTTAGCGACCACGAAAAGTGGGGGTTTCACATTCAGGAAGGCCTGGTGAAGCCTGCAACCTGACATGTGACAACTCACAACCAGGAAGGCCAATGAAGCCTGAAGCCTGGTGACCACAGAGTGGGAGCAAAGTGTTTAGGGAAGGTGGTGAGGCTGTAGTCTGGCTACCGCATCATGTGGGAGCCCACATTCAGGAAGGCTGGGTGAGGCCTGTAAACTGACTACCACAGTATGTGGGAACTCATAACCAGGAAGGCCCCTTTGAGGCCTGTAAGTGATGTGATTGGAAGATCCAGGTGATGTGATTGGAAGATCCCTCCTTCCGGTTTGGCGCTGCTCTGTGGCTGCCTCGCTGCTTTCACGTTAGGCATTTGTTTTTGTTTGTCTGTCTGTTTGCCACAACATGGATCTTGTTTTATGGTATGTGATTGGACTGCTTGTTATGATTTTAAACACATACTTTGCTCAAGGAAGCAACTTCGACAATGCTGCTGGCGGCGGCAAACCCTGTGAAATACGATACAGCAGAGAATTCCTATTGCTGCTCCGCAATCACATCCCCCCGGACTATTTAACTACTGTGGACTTGATACCGAACTGTCTCAAATCCAATCCTAAGGAAGGGAATAATCGGTCGAAACGTAAACGTGGCCGTAAGAGTGGTATTCGACTTCGACTAAAGAGGATGAAAAACAAACTCCCTTTACCTACTACACTGCTTATCAACGCGCAATCACTGAGAGCGAAGACAGAGGAGTTATCGGCTAACACCCGCTTCCTGTACGAGTATAGGAGCGCGTGTGTCTTGGCAATCACTGAGACTTGGCTGGATAGTAACATCGCGTCCAGTGAGGTGGAACCTTCAGGTTTCTCGGCGTTTAGGACCGACCGAGACCCCAACATCACCGGAAAGGCTCGCGGAGGCGGAGTCTGTTTCCTCATCAGGGACGAGTGGTGCCGGGCAGTTACGGTGAGAGAGAAACTTTGTACTCCTGACATCGAGCTGCTGTGTGTTTCTCTGCGACCCTTCTATCTGCCAAGGGAGTTTCCTCAAATTTTCCTTACAGTGGTATATCTCCCAAAGGCAAATGTCAACAAAGCATCAGAGATTCTTTTTAACCTCTCACAGAATCTGGAGTCACTTTCACCTGATGCTCCTAAGTTCATCCTGGGAGATTTTAATAACTGTTCCCTTAAAAAACATCTACGCACATACTATCAGTATGTTAAGTGTTTTACTAGGAAAAATAAGTCTTTAGACATGTGTTATGGAACCGTCAAAGACGCCTACACAGCATCCCAGCTACCACCACTAGGGGCGTCTGATCACACTGTGGTTCATCTTCGGCCTGTCTATAAGAGACTACTGGAGAGGGAGAAGCCTCAAAAAAGGTCTGTCAAAGTATGGAACAATGACAGCATTATGGCTCTGCAGGGGTGTTTTGACTGTACAGCATGGGATGTCTTTAAGAGCCCTGATATTAATGATCATGTTGTAGCAGTGTCTGATTATATTAACTTTTGTGTAGATTCTGTGATACCTACTAAGTCTTTTAAAGTATTTCCAAATGACAAGCCATGGGTGTCAAACAAACTAAAGAATCTTATAATTCAAAAGAAAAAAGCTTTTAGAAATCAGGATGAAACAGCGAGAAGGGACTCACAGAGGCAGATTAAACGACAAATACAGCTGGATAAGTATAGCTACAAACAAAAGATAGAGGCCACTCTGGCATCTGGTAATCCTAGAGAGGCATGGCAAGGAATTAAAATTATGACCAATGTTCCACACAAGGGCAGGGGAAATTCTCCACTGGTTTTGCAGAGTGATGAACCTGATCTGGCAAACCAGCTAAATACATTCTTTTGTCGTTTCGAGAGGGGAAATAGTATGGAAGCAACCACTGGGTTACCCCTTCCACTCCCTCGTCTCCCTCTCTCATCTAACTTCACCATCAAGGAATCAGAAGTCCTTCAGCTTTTTAGGAAATGTAATTCTCGGAAAAGCTCAGGACCAGACAACATATGTGGAAGGGTCATAAAACATTGTGCTGAACAGCTAGCACCAGTGTTCACTGACCTTTTTAGATCTTCTTTTAACCTTCACAAGGTCCCAACACTATGGAAAACATCCATAATTATACCAGTGCCAAAAACTCAGCGACCCACTGGACCAAATGACTATCGACCAATTGCACTAACGTCGCTGGTCATGAAGTGCTTCGAGCAGTTAGTAAAGAGGTACATTGTATCTGAAACTCAGCATCTCTTGGACCCCTTGCAATTCGCCTATCAGGCCTCCAGGGGAGTTGAAGATGCCATTGGGACACTATTGCACTTATTGCACACTCACCTTGAGAAACCAAAGACCCACGCTAAGATTTTATTTGTGGACTTTTCCTCGGCCTTTAATACTATCCAGCCCAGTATTTTGGCGGATAGACTGGCCTCAGAATTTTCACTTGAACCTGGCTTGATTTTTTGGATTGTTGATTTTCTTAGTTGTAGAATCCAGCAGGTCAGGACAGGAACTTCTCTCTCGGTCAAGATGTCTACTTGCACAGGCTCTCCTCAGGGATGTGTTTTATCTCCTTTATTGTTTATTTTATATACGAATTCTTGTACCAGCACTTTACCAAACAGGCACCTTATTAAGTATGCAGACGATACTGCTTTGTTGAGTCTACTGTATGATGATGAGGAGGATCATGGGCCAGTTCTTGACTATTTCTTAAATTGGTGTGAAAAGTCAAGCCTCCTTCTAAACACCACAAAAACAAAAGAAATGTCCATTGATTTTAGAATGACACAATCATCAAATTTAACTTTTATTAACGGGGAGGCTATACAATCGGTTACAAATTATAAATATCTTGGCATAGTGATTGACCATAAGCTTAAATGGGATCTGTGGTCTGACCTCATCAGTACTAAGACTCAACAAAGAATGTACTTTTTAAAGAAATTGTCATATTTTAATGTTCACAACAAAATGCTTCAGATGTTTTATTCTTCTTTTATTGAAAGTGTGTTGGCCTTCTGCATCATCTGCTGGTTTGGAAATGCTACTGAGGCACAGAAGAAGTCTGTAAGGAAAACAGTAACACTGGCCAGTAAACTATTAGGGATCACGTTACCAAGTGTGGAATGCATTTACAGGGAAAGAGTAATGAACAAGGCAAAAACCATTGTGGGAGACAAGAGGCACCCTCTTGCCTCTTCATTCGAACTACTGCCTTCTAGGCGACGGTACTGCCTCCCTCTATTCACTAAAAATAGATCAAAGTCTTCATTTGTGCCTCAAGCAATTAAGCTTTTAAATAGCTAAGTTACATAGGTATAGGATACTCAGCTGGTCTGGTATTGCTTAAATCAAATAGGTAGTTAATAAGTGTAGGGTATGTGGAATTATGGGCTAAGTGTAGTAGTATGTGTCTTTGTATTTTTTTCTTTTATTTATTTATTCTTGTGTGTGTGTATGATGTATGTCGTATGTATGTTGAAATGCCTACTTGATTGCTATGCAAACAAATTTCCTCACGAGGACAAATAAATGTACTTACTTACTTACTTACTTACTGTAACCTAGCAACCACAATGTGTGGGAGCTCATCACCAGGAAGGCCTGGTGAGGCCTATAACCTGACCACCACAGTATGTGGGAACTCATAACCAGGAAGGCCCCTTTGAGGCCTGTAACCTAGCGACCACAATGTGTGGGAGCTCATAACCAGGAAGGCCTGGTGAGGCCTGTAACCTGGCGACCACAGTATGTGGGAGCTCATAAACAGGAAGGCCTGGTGAGGCCTGTAACCTGGCGACCACAATGTGTGGGAGCTCATAACCAGGAAGGCCTGGTGAGGCCTTTAACCTGGCAACCACAGTACGTGAGAGCTCGTATCCTGGTGACCACAGTATGTGGGAGCTCATAACCAGGAAGTCCTGGTGAAGCCTGTAACCCAGCGACCACAGCATGTGGGAGCTCATAACCAGGAAGGCCTGGTGAGGCCTGTAACCTGGCGACCACAATAAGTGGGAGCTCATAACCAGGAAGGCCTGGTGAGGCCTGTAACCCGGCAACCACAGTATGTGGGAACTATAACCAGGAAGGCCCCTTTGAGGCCTGTAACGTAGCGACCACAATGTGTGGGAGCTCATAACCAGGAAGGCCTAGTGAGGCCTGTAACCTGGCGACCACAGTATGTGGGAGCTCATAACCAGGAAGGCCTGGTGAGGCCTGTAACCTGGCGACCACAGAATGTGGGAGCTCATAACCAGGAAGGCCTGGTGAGGCCTGTAACCTGGCGACCACAGTATGTGGGAGCTCATAACCAGGAAGGCCTGGTGAGGCCTGTAACCTGGCGACCACAATGTGTGGGAGCTCATAACCAGGAAGGCCTGGTGAGGCCTTTAACCTGGCGACCACAGTATGTGGGAGCTCATAACCAGGAAGGCCTGGTGAAGCCTGTAACCCAGCGACCACAGCATGTGGGAGCTCATAACCAGGAAGGCCTGGTGAGGCCTGTAACCCGGTGACCACAATCAGTGGGAGCTCATAACCAGGAAGGCCTGGTGAGGCCTGTAACCTGGCAACCACAGTATGTGGGAGCTCCCACAGATGTCTCTCCGTGGCCACCATAGCACCGACAGAACAGCAGATTGCTTGGTGGCCCGGAGTCCCGCAACAGATCGGTCTGGTAGGCCTGAGGACCACAAGGGCGTGCAGAACCGCACCTGCCTGACCTGCTGCCGTGTACGCTCTGTCATTCAAGCATGAAGATGTCTTGAGCAGCTTGGATGACAGGGTCAGAGCTCTTAGTGAAGAGGACCAACCAGAGACGAGATAGTTAGCCAACGTCTCGTCCACTGGCGGCCTCGACACTTATCCGTTCTCCACGGCTCCCTCCACAGCAGCGAAACTAGCCCGCTGATGCAGATAGAGACGTGAGGAGAACGGATTCTTCCATACCCTCTCGATCCCAGCGTGGAGATCGGAAACGAATGGAAGGCTCATCCGGGCTGGTGGCTTATGGGTGGGGAGGAACCAGCCATCCAAAATACCATGAGCGGGTTCCTCCCAGACGCGCCTCCACTGCAACAGCAATCTGTCTGAGGCGCGCCCCATAATGTCAACCAGCTCAGCGTACACTGGGCAGGAGGGCTGAAATGATTCGGTCTCAACCAAACTGACATCCTTGTCTATATATATATATATATATATACATATATATATATATATTACAGCCAACTCCTGCCCTGCCCAAAGAGAACAGTTACAGATTCACCAAAGAGAGAGAGCGCTCATTTTCTCTCTTCTTAGATGTTCAACATTAATCTGTAACTCACCCTCGTCAGCTGGTAGATCATCCGCGAGGTTAACGCCCCTCTCCCGATAATCTGCCAGCTCCATCTGAAAGCTCCACGAGCTCAACCGCCACTGAGCCTCAGCCCGAGCGGGAACCGGAACCGCGGGGTTCAGATGCCGCGCCCACTTCCCTCGAGAAGTGGGTCAGACGAGAGCAGAGAGTTCTGAAAGGAAAACTCTCAGTTCGCGCAAAAAACTCCCTCGAGAGCTTCCCGCACATGCTCTTCTTTCAGGCAGAACACGCACAGATCGTGTGAATCCTCCGGTGTCAAATATCTGGACACAAGTCGGCACACTCGCGCAAAGTGTTTCTCCACGTCTCTGCGCGCTTAATCGTTGATACTATCACACAGACAAACAGTCCCTGAAGACAAAAAGATGTTGTCACGGTTTCAAGGCGCCCTTCTTATACATCCAGATTGACGCGCTCATCATTCAAGCTGATGATGCACGGGCTGTCGCCGGTCAACCTGATTACTGTGAGTTGATATTTGATTTCAGACACCTGTCACGCCTGAGGCGTTCCCCATTGCGCCATTCGACGTATTGTTGAGTTCCCTTCGAAAGGGAACAAATGTACCTACGGGCATGAAATACACATACCTGTATGTGTCATATGTATGTGTCATGGTGCAGTTAGTGCATGGTGCAGAGGATATGTATGTGTCATGGTGCAGTTTGTCATGATGTTTTATTTGTTTTACTTGTAAATTTGCATGTGAAATATTTTTTATGTTTCTTTTTATGTCATATGTTTCTTTTTTGGATGACCAAATAATTTTTTCTTTATCTGGGTAACAAATGCACCTACGGGCATGAAATACATATACCTTACCTTATGTACTTGTGTTTATGCTAGAAAAATATACAACATATTTGTGAGAAAATATTCTACAAGAATACAACTCTCATTGCTTGAATTCATATACAGATTTGCAGATGAGCAAAATTTCTCGGTGACTTCACATTGTTGATGCGGGTGTGTGAATTTGTTTTGCACCATGTTCACTCCAGCAACTGTAGCAAAAATGTGAGAATACGAGTTTCTTACTTTGTGACTTGTACAAACAAAATTTCTCAAGAGCAATTTTTGAAGGGGACACAAATAACACAGCCAAAATTGTCCATGTAAGGATATGTGTACATGTCTCTTACTTAGATATCCAGATGCATCAAGCCATGTTAGTTAGTGAGTGACTTACTATCCAACAGGCTAGGGTATTAAAGAGCCCCTATCATGGATTTTTGAAAATGGCTGTTCATGTAGTGTGTAATATAGCTCTAAGAGAATGAAAACATCCTGCAAAAATTTATATCTGAAAGTGCACCGTATATAAAGTTACTGACTTTCAAAGTGAGAGTCGACTGTAAGTTTATGAAATTAATTGTTTTTGAAACGAGTCATTAGTTGTTTCGTAGTGACGTAGATACGAAACATTGGCATATTGACGGCGCCCAGTTACTGCGCGCACAGACGGAAGTGTAAACTCATGAACACATTCAAATACTTCAGCTGGATAGCATCTTGTCGAGAAGACACTGTGTTCTACATTGCAAAGACAGTTCAGCCACTGGTTTTCATTGCCCAGGGACTAGCATGTGAAGAATCCGTGGTTAGAGTTCATATTTGCAACGATACCACAACAGTATAGCCCGAACCTTGTGTTCTTATCATTTTAATGACGAATCATTCAAAACATCAAAACGAATCATTCAAATCATTCAAAACAAATCTGCAAATAAGTGAATTCAAATGTGGATTCGCAAGCCGGTTGTTCCCGAAGGAGGGCTCAGTATCCAGTGTATATCTGTATATCGAATCTGTAAGTATTATTAATAATGTTTGCTGTTATGTTTTCTGTAGCATTTGCAAAATAGTTATATTTAGTTGCGTGTGTTGTGTACACTCCGCGCAGCTTCTAAGCAGGGTAAAGTTAGTTTTGTTTTTGATATTCCCCACAGACATCCACTGAAAAATGGCAATTACCTCCTAAACGACTTAGCCAAAAGTTATTTAAACCCCATTGCCGCTAAAAAGGCAAGGCTAACAATGTTTCACAAGCTTAATTTTACGTATTTTCGCTCTATATAATAAGCACTGCCCCACAAAAGCTGCCGCAATGTGAGTTTCGCCGGGAAAGCTCGCTCTTGATGGAGACGTGAGTAAGGGACCATGTGGAAAGTGCACTTCTACTGACACGTTTGTTCCCTATGGTTTGTTCATACACTGTATACAATTTTCAACACTTGACAAGCTATAATCCATTTCCTTTCCGTTTCCGACTGTCTCTGCCTACGGTTTACCAATAACAACTGACTGGGGGTCATTTGACCAATCGTCGCAGATTCGCGTCACAGGAGGTGTTTGTGAAAATGAATTATCGAACTAATCATTTGGGAGTCGATGAGCAAATCAGGTAAAAATAAATGCATATTATAAGACAAATAAAGTGTTTTTTATCCTTGCATGCACATAAAACTGTTTTTGGGAACTCCCAAAACAAAAATAGGAACATTTCAAATGCTATGATAGGAGCTCTTTAAACAAGCTACCAAACAAACTAGGTAACCTTATAATAGCGAACATCTAACTCGTGGAAAAATGTCAATTAGCAATATTTTTTGTCATGACTAATTTATTAATGACAAGAATCGTCTTGGTTACGGATGTAACCCTCGTTCCCTGAGTAGGGAACGGAGACGTTACGACGGAATGACGGAGAATGGGGGTTTCGCATAGAAAGCCAATCCTCTTCGAGTATTTAATAACGAGCCAATGGCATGAAATGCCTTGGGGCTGCGGAAATTTGCATAGCGTAACTCCGCCCCACCCCGTGGGTATAAAAGGAGAAAGTGAATGAAACCGCAGTATGTCTTCGCTGAGGAGCCGAGACTGAACTCAGGCGTCTACCCAGCGGTACAGCAGAAGTGGCAAGGAGACGTAACGTCTCCGTTCCCTACTCAGGGAACGAGGGTTACATCTGTAACCGAGACGTTCCCTTTCGTAGTCACTCCGAGTTACGTCGGAATGACGGAGAATGGGGGTCTGTGCCATCACGCCATCTTTACAGCTGTCTTCCAGTGCCCTGCGAAAGTCTGGACTCCTGAACTTGACTTATAACCAGGAGTTCCTACTTTAACACAGGAATACCAAGGTACACTGGGAAGCATATCCCGGGAGGGACATGCTACCAAATGCCTACTGTAAGGAGGACTTATGAATACACATATGGCCGTGTTAGGGACTACATATGGAGATCACTGGAGCACCAGCAGAGCAGAGCAGTGGTGCCCGCATCAGAAGTGCTGGAGGACTCAGGGCTTCAACGGAAGTCTCAACTGAGGAATATCGCACTTATCCAATCGAAGGAGTGGAATGGCGAGCAAGCGAAGACACCTAAGCGTGTCCAGTACTGGCGGGAGAGAGTACGCGAGAGGACACCGGCTCTTTTCGCAGATTATAAAATCTTGCGAAGGTGTTTGGTGTTGCCCAGCCTGCAGCTCTGCAAATGTCTGTTAGCGAGGCGCCATGCACTAAAGCCCAAGAGAAGGCCACACTCCGAGTGGAGTGGGCCGTCACACCAAGGGGGCACGGTCGAGCTTGCTGTTGGTAAGCCAAAGCGATGGCGTCCACTTTCCAGTGAGACAGCCTTTGCTTTGAGAGAGCCCTTCCCTTCTGGCTCCCCCCATAACAGACAAAGAGCTGGTCTGAGGTCCTGAAACACCGCGTTCTGTCAACGTAGGCGCGGAGCGCACGTACTGGACAGAGCAGTGCCAAGGCTGGGTCTGCCTCCTCCAGGGGCAGCGCTTGCAGGTTCACCACCTGGTCCCGGAAGGGAGTGGTAGGAACCTTGGGCACATATCCAGGCCGGGGTCTCAAGATCACGTGAGAGTAAGCCGGCCCGAACTCCAGGCACGCTTCGTCAACGGAGAATGTGGGAGGTCCCCTACCCTCTTGATGGAGGCCAATGCAACCAGGAGTGCTGTCTTAATGGACAGAAACTTTAACTCTACCGATTGCAAAGGCTCAAAGGGAGGCCTCTGCAGAGTACTTAGAACTACTGAGAGGTCCCAAGAGGGCACGAGGGGAGGGCGAGGCGGATTTAGCCTCCTCGCTCCCCTCAGGAACCTGATGACCAGGTCGTGCTTTCCGACGGACTTACCTTCTACTGCATCATGAGACATAAACCTTAAGGGTGGAGGGCGACAGCCTGCGCTCCAACCCTTCTTGCAGGAAGGAAAGCACGACACCGATCAAACATCTCCGGGGGTCTTCTCCGCGGGAAGAACACCAGTTCACGAAGAGGTTCCACTTCAACGTGTAGAGGTGTCTCGTGGACGCCGCTCTAGCGGAAGTGATGGTTGCCGCCACCGCAGGTGGCAGTGAACTCAAACCTGCCTCGTCCCGTCCAGGAGCCACACGTGTAGCCTCCAGAGATCGGGACGAGGGTGCCACAGGGTGCCCCGTCTCTGAGTGAGTAGGTCTTGTCTCAGAGGAATAGGCCAAGGAGGTGCTGTCACGAGGAGCATGAGTTCGGAGAACCACGTCTTGGTGGGCCAATAAGGGGCTACCAGCATGACCTGCTCTCGTCCTCCTTGATCTTGCACACCCGTGCAAGAAGGCTCACTGGGGGAACGCATACTTGCGTGGGCCCCGCGGCCAGCTCTGCGCCAGTGCGTCTGTGCCGAGCGTGCCCTCGGACAGGGAATAAATTTGGGCGCAGTGGGATGAGTCCCGAGAGGCGAACAGGTCTATCTGTGCCTCCCCGAACTGGTCCAAAAATCAGCTGGACCGTCTGGGGATGGAGTCGCCATTCGCCGGAGGTAGGGCGGACCCGTGACAGCTCGTCGGCCGCCAGGTTCCGGTCTCCTGGAATGTACACTGCACGAAGGGACCTCAGGTGCTTCTGACTCCATAACAGGAGGTGGCGAGCGAGCTGCGACAACCGACGTGAGCGTATACCCCCTTGGTGGTTGATATACGCTACCGTAGCGGTATTGTCTGAACGGACAAGTACGTGTTGACCCCTGAGCAGTGCTCGAAAGCGGTGCAGGGCCAGGCGTACTGCCAACCGCTCGAGGCAATTGATGTGCATGAGGCGCTGGGGTCCTGTCCAGGAACCCGCGGCTGCATGCCCATTGCACATGGCACCCCAACCCGTGGTAGAGGCATCCGTGGAGACAACGACATGCCTGGAAACCCGCAGCTGAGGGACTCCGGCCCGTAAAAAGCTGAGGTTCGACCACGGGAAGAAGGTCTGGCGGCACACTGGAGTCACTGGAACTCGGAGCGAGCCGCGATGCCATGCCCACCTCGGGACTCGATCGCGAAGCCACAGCTGAAGCAGTCTCATATGAAGCAATCCGAGCGGCGTTGCCGCGGCTGCGGATGCCATATGCCCCAGGAGCCTCTAAAAAAGTTTCAGTGGAACCGCACTCTTGCCCTCGAACTGTCGAAGACAAGTCAGCAGTGAGTGCGCGCGCTCGTTCGTGAGCTGCGCGGACATGGCGACCGAGTCAAAGTTTGCTCTTCTCTCGGTTGACCCGAAAGCCCAGACGGGCTAGGTGCCGGAGCACCAGGTCTCTGTGTTCGCAAACCTGTTCTCGAGAGTGTGCTAGGATCAGCCAATCGTCGAGATAGTTCAGGATGCGAACCCCGTGTTCACGAAGGGGAACAAGGGCTGCCTCGACGATCTTCGTGAAGACGCGAGGTGACAGAGCTAACCTGAATGGGAGAACCGCGTATTGATATGCCTGGCCCTCGAAAGCAAACCGAAGAAACGGTCTGTGTCGAGGCAAAATGGAGACATGAAAGTAACCAAACCAATCCTGAGGCCGGGCGCATTCGAAAATGCGTTTGGCTTTGAACGGCAATCGATGAAGAGTGCGGGATCCAGGATCGGTCGTAACCCACCGGTCTTCTTGGGGACGATGAAGTAGGGGCTGTAAAACCCTGACCTCATCTCGGCTGGAGGGACCGTCTCGATTGCACCCTTCGCCAATAGGGTCGCAATTTCCACTCTCATGACCGGGGCATTGCCACCGATCACTGTGAAGCGAACTCCCCTGAAATGGGGAGGAGACCGTGCGAATTGAATCGTGTAGCCGAATCTAATCGTTCTGATGACCTAGCGGGACAGGCCGGGGAGCTCTAGCCAGGCTCCCAGGAACTGATCCAGCCGGGTCATGCGAACCACAGACGTCCCCCCGGAGGGGCAGCGAGGCGGGGAGACCGGCATGCGCACAGGAGTTACCCCGTGCGGGTACAGAGTCGAGCCCCGTTTCCCGACAGAAGAGACCAGGGAAGGACCAGCGTTCCACGGGGGTCTGTTCTGCCGGGGGCCTGGCGATAGAGGGGGAGGGGAGTGGTGTCGTCGAGAAACGACACATGCTCCCTTCCGCACCCTCAGAGACAGAGAGGAATGAGTGGGGCGACGCACTGAGACGTCGTGCGCACTCATTCCTGTCTGTGTGCTCAGTGATGATGTCAAGTCTTTCTTTAACCAACTCAGGGTGCTGCCCACCCGTGGGTGAGCAGCGGGGAGCTGAGAACAAAAGATTCTCCCCCGGCCCTCCACCGGGGGAAGGAGGGGGCCTGCTACCGCTCAACTGAGTCATCTGTGGCTCAACCTGTCTGCCAGGTTGAGCCACAGAAGACGCTCCTGGACCACGCTAGTGGCCATCACCTGACCAAGGGAGCGAGCAGCCACTTTCGTCGCCCGGAGAGCGAGGTCGGTGGCAGCTCGCAGCTCGTTAAAAGCCGCTTGGTCAGTCCCCCCCTCGTGCATATCCCTGAGCAGTTTGGCTTGAAAAACCTGCAAAGTGCTCATAGCATGCAGGGCGGAGGCTGCCTGTCCCGCCGCTCTATAGGATCGCGCCGCCATAGACGACGAGAACCTACAGGCTTTGGATGGGTGCTTAGGAGTGCCGCGGGAGGACGCGCTCTGTGGACACAGTTGCATCGCAACAGAGCGTTCCACCGGGGAAATCCCAGCGTACCCACAGGCAACCGCGCCGTCGAGGGGAGGAAAGGCGGGGGAAACTGAAGCGCACTCTCGGGAGGTCAAAGGAGCCTTCCAAGTGCGCGTCAGTTCCGCATGCAGCTCGAGGAAAAAAGGAATTGGGGTCGGCTGTGGCCTTGCGGTGGCAGCCTTACCCAAAAACCAATTATCCATCCGCGAGAGATCGGGACAGGGCGGAGGGTTCCACTCTAACCCGATACTCACGGAGGCCCGAGATAGCATGGCCGTCATCTCGGGATCAGACACGGGCAACGCTGGCGCTCCCGAAGGAGGCAACGCAGCCGCATCCTCACTTCCCTTCTAGAAGAAGAAGCCGAACGAGTAGCGGACGCGGGGACTCTAACTTTTGTCAGATCATTGAGTCTAGATCGCAGTGTAGAGATGGTCATGTTCCCACAGAAGGAACACGAGTCATCCACGAACGCTGCTGCTGAGTGCTGAATGCCCAGACACACAAAGCAGCGATCGTGACCATCAGAAGATGACATGAATCGACAGCACCCAGAAGAACACGGGCGAACCATCTTTAAAAAGACGTGCCACGTGCAGCTCTTTCAGTAGAGAGGAGGAAATTCAATCTTTCAGTGCTGAGGCGTCCAGGGAGAAGCGCAAAGTCTGGCAGACCACTGCTCAGATTGCAGGCAATGCAGAATCTCGCTGGGTACCGCCGTCACACCAACACTGAAGAGGACGCTCGTCTCGAAGAGTTGTACTCAGTGAAACTGGCTTTAGGAGTGAAGAAGTCTCTTGGCTCCGAAGCGAAAACATACTGCGGTTGCGTTCACTTCCTCCTTTTATACCCATGGGGTGGGGCGGAGTTACGCTATGCAAATTTCCGCAGCCCCAAGGCATTTCATGCCATTGGCTCGTTGTTAAATACTCGAAGAGGATTGGCTTTCAATGCGAAACCCCCATTCTCCGTCATTCCGACGTAACTCCGGAGTGACTACGAAAGGGAACACTTCATCCTTAAAGTGAATAAAATAGTATTGACAGTAGGCAGTGGACCAAAGCACTCTGAGGCAAGGGAACAACTTTGTTCCACCATGGATTCAAATCTCAAATGGACAGTTTAACAGATGAGCCCAAGACTTCATTACTAATTCTAAAATGTCACTTCAGAACTAGCAACAAAGGAACGCTGAGTTGCTTCATTGAAGCTTGTTGTATTGTGTATTTAGTATATCTTATTTCTATGCACTAAAAAAAAAAACCGAAAACCGAAAACCGAAACACCGAAAGAAATTATGCCAATTATCAGTATCATTGCATTTATGGCTATGACTGTGTACAAACGTTACTAAAATCAAGGCATTGCAATTGCATAAATTAATATAAATAAATAAATTACAAATTATGCAAATACTTATTTAGCACAATGCACAGTATAAAATAAAATTCAAACTAAAATGTTTTTGACCCCACTCATGTGTACATTAAATAATAATCTAATGGCCTGCAGAAAGCCGAGTGCAAACTTCTTCTCATCACACCAGCACCCTTTGCACGTCTAAATTAGTTTCTTACTAGGGATGCACCGATCCACATTTTTTCACTTCCGATCCGATCCCGATACCCGACTTTGGATATCGGCCGATACCGATACTTTTCCGATACCAGAGCTGTGTTTGCTTTAATATTATTTATCATTATTGTTGATTTTATATGATGTTGAAATAAACTCCTCTCTACAGGCAAGGATGATATGTGTGTATGTATGTCAGTATATATATTAAACAATAGATAGACAATTAAACAAAGATACACATTATACAGGCCTACACAGTGCTTTAATTTCAGGAAGGTCTACTAACATTATTCAGGTATGGTCTAAAAAGAATTATAATAAAGTAATCAAAAGTAAAATAGCACTGCAAAGCTTACCATAGATAGATTTATGCTTATTAGAGCTGAAGTAATTCATTCAAGAGCTGTGAGTGATTTTCTCTTTGCCTTTTGTTGTTTGACTCTCAGTAATGTCGCAATCGTCACATTTATACTGCTGCCCCTTTAAGAACGAGTTCAGATTTCATAGTCTACTGATGCACCATATTTTCTCCCAACTACTTCCATAACTACGTTCATTTTAGACATAAACGGTTTAAGTGTTAATCTCCAAGCCGGTCGGTTTGACATTTTTCTTGTGCAGGCTACATTTGATCGTTTAGACGCGCATATGAAGCCCAGAGTATAATTTGCTTGTCTTGTTGCAGTCTGTTTCGGAGCGCGCGCGCATTGGGAACAGCATTTCTTGCGCAAATTTTGTGCTTTTAATAGCTCTCTTTATTATTAAAAGTGTCCCGCAATTTAGCAACAGCAGAGCCTGCATTTTACAACAATCACAGATCGTGCTGATTCTGTCTTAAAGTTTTAGTATTAAGGAGAAATGACAGCGCACCGCCGCGATGGGAAGAAAGTTGGCTAGACAGAATGCGGCTATTGTTTTTAATGGTTTTTTACCTCAATATATTCTTTAATCTTTGGAAATCAGACTAATACCATAGATATAACCAGGCTACGTTTCCTCTGTCGTCACTCATTAAGCAGGGCTGTCGTGTTGTGCGTGCTGTGGGACTGCGTGAGAGATCTCTCTCTTTCTCTTCTGGACTGCGAATTGCAAACATGCATCACAGACAAATAGTTTAATTAATACGGCTTTGCAAACATTGCATTTTGCGGTCTTGCTCTGCTGCGGTGTTTCCAGTGTGAAGTATTTCCACACAGCGAACATGTTGGTAGCTCAATCCTATCCTGCTAGCTGGCTGCAAACTGCGGAATGGATTTCCTGAGTGGGGGTCTGTGTGTCTCATTGAGCCCTATTTTTTACAGTCTATGATTGAGCTGCACCTCCGTTCAGAATATCCATTCCACAGTTTGCAGCCAGCTAGCAGATTAGCAGGCCCGGGGAATCCCTTTTGCAGTCATTTCAGCAGACAACGTTAAAGCGCAGACATGGATCATAAATATCGGATTTCTCCGCAGGTTGGATCGGAAAAATCCGATACGTGAATTACGCTGGTATCGGTCCCGATACCGATACTGGATCGGATCGGCCCCATCCCTATTTCTTACATTTTAAAAATTTTGCATACAATAGCATAAAAAGCCTTTTTAAATGAACAAAGGTCCATGATTAATACAAATGTACATGAAACTTAACAAAACATGTTTAGTGAATGTAGAAAATATTTAAGAGAGCATTTAGTTCTATACATACATGTTCCCATATATATTTTTTTGTAATGTCACACAAGTAATAATCTCAGGGTTTCCTGGGTTTTACATGATTATTTTAGAAATAATGGTGCATCAGTAGAAAAAAATCTGCACTGTTCTTAAAGCGGCAGCAGTATATATGTGACGATCGCGACATTACTGAGAATAAAACAACCAAAGGCAAAGAGAAAATCACTCACAGCTCTTGAATGAATAACTTCAGCTTTAATAAGCATAAATCTATCTATGATAAACTTTGCAGTGCTATTTTATTTTGATTACTTTATTATAATTCTTTTTAGACCATACCTGAATAATGTTAGTAGACCTTCCTGAAATTAAAGCACTGTGTAGGCCTGTATAATGCGTATCTTTGTTTAATTGTCTATCTATTGTTTAATATATCTATTGTTTAATATATGTATTGACATACATATTCATATATAATAAACTCCTCTCTACAAGCAAGGATGATATGTTCATGAACATATCATCCTTGCTTGTAGAGAGGAGTTTATTTCAGCATCATATAAAATCAACAATAATGATAAATAATGTTAAAGCAAACATAGCTCTGGTATCGGAAAAGTATCGGTCGATATCCAAAGTCAGGTATCTGGATCGGAAGTGAAAAAATGTGGATCGGTGCATCCCTAATAATAATGCATCACAATGCACTTAGTTGACTGCTTGTATCGTTATGTTGTGAAAAATGTGTGTGATCCGTGTTAATGTACTTGTATACTCTTAATTGCCCCTTGTGAGATTAATAAAGTTCATAAACAAGTAAAGTAAATAGTCTCACTTTTAGTTACGTCTTAACTATTATAATATTTCGAAGGGTGAGGGCACAGGGCAGTAGCATAGCATTAGCACCTCAGCTCCACCCGCGTCCCGCCTCTTTGCCCATTTTAATTTATCCGGTAGTGACGAGAGGTGACGCACTGCCAAGATGGCGACGCTCGGCCCCGCCCACTTTAGGCTTCAAAAATGCTCTTCAGAAACCTATGGGTGACGTCACGGACACTACGTCCATATTTTTTTACAGTCTATGGTTATGATCTTTAATTGTTCTTTAATAACATGTAAAACATTGATTGTAACCAATAATGTATCCTGTCTACATTAGAAAAGACTGCAATGTGAGCTTTATCTGTACAATTATAAGATAAACTTTATAACAATTCCTTTTGGGGGTAGATTAATCTATAACTAAGATAAGAATAAGCGGTAATGTTTGCTAGATTCATCCAGCCACCCCCTGTTACAAATTATAGTTGATAACAGAATACAAAATGTACATGTCAGATGCTGTGTTTGATGTATTACCCACCTCGGTAGACATATCTCCACATGATAAAGTTGGAGTGTCAGAGACTCATTTGTTTAACACACCGGATCCGACAATAACAAAAGCACATGAGGCGAAAGGGGAAGTGGGCTCCGCAAGTGAATTTACGTCAGTGTTGTGAATGTGAAATATTCACACCACAGCTGTAGGTGGAGCTCGTTGAGAAAACATGCGACAAGAAAAGTGAAAATCAGCAAATAAGTGGTTAGAGTGTCCGAACAGCCTTTTAAATATCAATGGTATTTAGTAAACTTTCGCAATTACACTTAAACCCACTCACCCACTCACCCTACAGACCTATTACAGATCAGTGGGTGGGACTTCACTTGTAGAAACTGAAATCAATATCCGCCATCTTGTTTGGAAGCTAAGCTAACAAGCGCTGTGGAGATAGTAAGTTATGACAATGACGGAAGAAACTAAATATGGAAGAAGAGGATTTTGAGATTCTGCTGCTCGAATCCGATGTTCGTGGCTATCTTTACGAGTCGCAGAATAGTTTAGAGCAGCTGTGGCTCATGGAGGAGCAGGAGACGGCTGCCTGTTGGTCGAGGACCCCGGACTGACTCTGGCGCTGGGCGGCTTGCTGGTCCCCGTGCTCTCGCTGCGTTCTACGGCCTACGGACACGGAGTTCGTCTGCTGCAGAGAATTTCAACGATGGCAATTTCTCCTGGAGGAAATCTCTGAATCAGACGAGCACACGGACGTTTGTGTTGTGATAGTTTCGCCTGACTAAACATCCAGGTAACATGCAGTAATTCACCACATAGAAAGAAATACAAACGAGGAGTAATTCACTAATGAGTTTGCCAATGTAACGTTAACGGGTTTGTTGTGGGAAGAAGGAGGCAGGAACTGGCGAACATTTAAACATTTTAATAGGAAAATGAACAAATACAAAACGAAAGTATAAGCCAGCAGCCCCTCATTGACGACTGCTGTAACGTTACACACAACAGAAACAAAACATAACATAAAATCAGGCCTGTTTCTCTCTCGATCTGCCGTCGTCCCTCCCCGTTTTATGCTTTCGCTTCTCCGTGAGAGACGCAAGACCGACGCGCGCCTCAAAGGTGTCTTTCATTATCATTCTCTGTTATAACTGCGCAGAGCGCCGTCCTCTTACATCCCTCACCCTCGATCGTCCTGCTCGCCACAGCCAACTAGACATTTTGTGTGAAATGAATTTTAAACTCCGGTGACAGCTAATGTTAGCCTTGTAGATGGAAGAGTGAATTCTCTGTTTGCACTGTCCCGGATTAGTGGGTGTGGCTTGCGGATCTGTGCAATATGGGGCATTGTGCTACATGTAGTCTATAGGTGCCCCTTGGTTATTTTCTGTCTTTTCTCGGTCAAAAGGGCACCAAATTAAAAAATTATTTTACATTTCGACTACATATATGATCCAATTTCAATAAAGATTAATGTTGCAATGGGTGAAATGCTCCTTTAAGTACTACTTAAGTAAAATATACTTTTAATTAGTGTATTTACAGTGTATCATTTTTACAGGTTTTTTAGCACAAAAAGTAAGAATGTACTACAAATGTACGTTCTTGTATTTAAGTGTTTTTTAGTGCAGTCAAGTACACAAGCGCTGTTTCCCAATGTGAAGGCTGCATCCTCCGAAGGCCATATTTGAAGGACGCTTGGCCGTATTTGAAGGCCAATTGCGTCACAGCCGCGTGACGAAGGCTGTCCCAATTCAAAGGCTGCACCCTCCGAAGGGCGCATTTGAAGGCCGATTGCGTGAGATAGGTCTAACTGCAGAACCTCAGAACCATACGTCATATAGCAGTGTGAGGACGACTGCGCCAGCCTGACAGTCTGATGCCAGAAGTGGGCGCGGCAAGTCATTGCGCTATTTCCATGTTTTGGAATGTTTTAAAGTTTAAAACAACGTTATTATAAAGACTTTTTTTAAACGATTTAATTGAAAAGATATATTTAATTAAATAGTAGGCTATACAAGATAAGAATTATGAATTGTCCTATTAACAAAAGACAATATTACTATTAACAAATGTTAATAGTTTTTTCAAAAGTTATAATGACACTTTATCCATTTAGTTTGTTGAGTTAAAAGATTAACAATATAAATTGAACAGCTAAAAAAACAAAAAAAAAGGAAAACAAAGCTTGAGCATTTGAACTTATGATTTAATTGAACATAATTTTAATACTCAACCAACATTTTTTTTTCATAGACCATACACAATAATTATATGATAGACTGAAAAATATATCAAAATATATATCAAAAAAGATATCAAAAGATCGTTGTGTGCTCCTATAGGAGCAATATATATTTCAATTCTCATGGTCAGAAAATTTAACAAATGCTGTGTGATAGGCTACTACGCCAATAACAACTTAAATCACAAACCATGATGTACAGTAACCTAACAAAGTGATACGATCCAAGTGCCTTTGTCACAATTCTCACTTAGTCACATTTATTATATAGTACTTTTTACAATATGGATTGTTTCATTCAAAGCAAGTTTACAGGGATAGGAAAATAATTCAACAAAGTTTGTCTCTGCAGATCTAAAACAAAATAGTGTTATAATCCAAGTAATTTCAGTGTTGATTCATTTCTGTTGTAAAAAAGTTATTTCAGGTAATTAATCTAGGCCTATAGTACGGTGGCCGAGAGAGTTCATCTTGTTGCAACCTAAAGAAGATGCATGCAAATACAAAAAAACGTGTGCAAATATAAAAATGCATGCAAATACAAAAAAAAAAAAAAAAAAAAAAAATCAGCAAATTAAGAAAAACATCTTCATCAGTTCCACAACACACATGTGCTCCAAGTACTCACAACACAACCATACACAAAACGCGCTGCAAAACCTCACAACACAACCAAATACAGAAACGCTGCAAGTAACACACAGAGCACAACGGAAATGTTTCCGGGGAACCAAATAAGTGACGGACCCAACTGGGACTTGCTTATTGCTCGTGAGCTTCCCTATGCCCAAATAAATTTGGTTGCAAATAAATTATTTATTCTTACTTTATAAAAATCTGTTAAAATATCCGTTTTGTATATCTGTATGTCAGTGCCATACATTACCCAACATTTTTAGGAAACTTTTCTTATGAAAATTTAAACATAAAATGAAACTATTTGTATAGTGTAACTGATGTATAGATTAATATCTTGCCTTCATGTTCTTCTAGATCTGTTTTTATTTATTTAGTTTAGTTTTCAGATCATTGTTCTTTTCTCATTTGTATTGTGATGATATTGAACATATCATGTTGTATATTGTACACAAGTTGTATGTCATGATAATTTGTACCTCTGTGTTTTGTGGGGGGAAAAGTCAAAAGAAATTAAATAAAATAAAGTAGAATTTTGAGTGAGCAAGGAGTAGGAATAGACGAACTATAAAAAATTATACTATTGTAATATTATTTATATATATAATATTATTTTAATAGTATAGTTTATTTATAAAAAAAAAAAAATAGGCTTTGACATCTTGTCAATAAAGGTTTTTTGCTGTAAGCACGTCCTATGTATGCTACTGTCTATGCTACCACGTCCCAGTCGGGTTCGTCACTTATTTGGTTCCCAGGAAACATTTCCGTTGTGGACCGTGTTATTTGCAGCGCGTTTCTGTATTTGGTGGTGTTGTGAACGCTTGCAGCGCGTTGCTGTATTTGGTTGTGTTGTGAGTATTTGGAGCACACATGTGTTGTGGAACTGATGAAGATGTTTTTCTTAATTTGCGGATGTTTTTTTTTTGTATTTGCATGTGTTTTTATATTTGCACACATTTTTTTGTATTTGCATGCGTAATACAGGGCTAAGATTATCACAAATAAACACAAAATTTTGACGCATATCCCAGTGTTTGTGCGGAGTGTGGAGCGATCACTGGATGGCAGCAGGGAATCGAGGGCACGGATACTCGCATTTTCCTATCAAAAGTGGAAACAACTTTACTCTATCATTTCTGGTCATACAGAAAATATTAATACATTATTCGCTACTACTTGTATTTGTGTAAACTCACAATAACAAGAAAACGTTGTGCTTTTGTAAAATAAACAAAAACAAATCAGGCGCGCTTTCATGATCTCCGTGAACTGAAGCGCGAGAATTGAAACAAAATATAGCCTATGTAGGCAAAAGCTTGAAATGTCCACTTTAAATGCACCAGATGACTAGTAAGTCAAAGTCCAAATCACAGCCTTTGTTGTCCAAACTTAACTAATATGCATAGTGCGGAACATTATATGAAGAGTTCAGATGCAAAAGCCTCTAAGTGCCATTTGAAATTTTCTTCTAGAATGATCATTTTTATCAAGCTTGTATATTTAAGTTCAGTGATTTCACTTAAATGGCAATTGTAGTGTTTTGTAGTATCAAGCACAAGACGAGATTAATTCCTTCGAGGCTTTTATTCAACACATGGCTAGACTGAACTCTACATACAGCTCTTATTCTTTTCCAGTAGCACTTCAACACTTAGGCATTACTGCCACCTTGTGGTTAACTATGAACACCACATTCCCCTCTTACTTGAAAGATTCTTCATGTAACAGATTCAAGTTCAAAATCAAAACTTTGTTTGTTTAAAGTAACAAAATAACATAACATTACTGTGTACTGTTATTAACATTACAAAACTTAACCAATGTAATTGACATTGTTTTACCAATTCTAATGCACAGTTTATGTCTCTATATAACTGTTCACAACATCCACAACAGGATGCATGTTTTTTCAAACAAGTACAATTTCACTTCACTGTAAGTCATACTCCTTCAACCACCCTGACATTCTACGTACCCTACTACTCTTCCTAAGATTAAATGTCACTGGTGGTGGCAAGCTCTCATTCTGAGTGGTAACAGGACCTGTAAAGTGAGTTAATTTAGAAACATTCCATTTCTTTTTGTCACTCAACACAAAGGTACTCTTTCCGATTTGCTGCTCAATGCTCAGGGGTGGTGAGAACTGAGAAACAGCCTTTCTCACATGCCCAGGCTGTTTCACTGTCACCTGGTCTCCTAGTTTGAAAGTGTGGTACTTAGCACCCCGTCTTTTGTCAGTGTATTTTTTACTCTTGAGCTGTTTGTTACTCACAGTCTCTTTCACTTGAGCACATTTGTCACTTTTGGGGCCAACAGGGAAAACGTTCAGCTTTGTACGCATCTTGCGATGATGAAGAAGCTCAGAAGGTGAGACGGCTGTAGTACTGTGTGGGGTTGCTCTGTAGCTTTGCAAGAACTCAGTCACTGCATGTTTCCATGGTTTCCCCATCTGTTCCGCAGAAAGGATGCATTATTTCAGGACTCTGTTCCACCTCTCCACAGCACCATTGCCTTGTGGATAATACACGCTACTACGCATGTGACTTATTCCTCTCTCCTCTAAGAAAGCTGCAAACACACTGGAGGTGAACTGAGGCCCGTTGTCAGTTACAACACACTGTGGGTTTCCCTCTCTACTGAACACAGATTGGAGGAATGATGTGACCACCTCAGCAGTGACATTTGGAGAAAACGCTACCTCAGGCCACTTACTGTGATAGTCCACCAGACAAATGGCAAAACGACAGTCAGAAGGTCCTCTCTCAAATGGTCCAACGATATCAATCGCTAGTTTCTCCCATGGCCCAGACGGCAAACTGACAGGCTGAAGAGGAGCCGGAGCTGTTTTAGCCGATTTATCATTCAGTTGACATGTTAAGCAGGAAGAAACAGCCGATTGCACGTGAGCGTCCATCTGAGGCCACCAGAACAATTCACGCAACCGCTGTTTCGTTTGAACAATCCCTTGGTGTGTCTCATGTGCTAGGCTTATCATTTTACAGCGCAATGTAGAAGGAACAAGAACACGATGTTCACCTCTCCTCACTAGCACACCATCCACACACAGTTCATCCCGAATACGAAAGAAGGGCACCAGAGCAGGATCCAGGTCACAGGATTTTTTTGGCCAGCCCTGCCCGATTCGCATGCGCAGCTGAGTTAACTCTGGACAGGCTTCCGAAGCAGCTATGAAATCCTCAGCAGACAATGTAGGCAGCCCAGTAATGAAAGCAACCATTTCTGGCTCCACAGCACTATAATTTTCTGTCTGTAGTGGCAGCCTGGACAGACAATCTGCAGCACAATTAAGACGTCCAGGTCGGTAGATAACGTCATATGTGTAGCAAAGCAAACGTGCCGACCACCGTGCGACCCGCATACCGGCCCGGCCAATTCCTTTGGTTGCCAACAGTGTAGTGAGTGCAGAATGATCAGTTCTGAGCGTAAAGTGTCGACCCCACAGATACGGCCGCCACTTTTCTACGGCCCAGACACACGCCAACGCCTCCTTCTCGACCGTAGAGTATTTTCTTTCGGCTGCGGTAAGGGTCCTGGAAGCAAACGCTACAGTCCTTTCAACACGGTCTGGGTGTATTTGCGTCAAAACCCCACCCAGGCCATAGTCAGAAGCGTCTGTGGACACTATAGTGGGTAGGGACGGGTCAAACAAAGCAAGCACTTGACTTCCAGAAAGCAGTTCTTTCAGCTCTTTGAAGCTGCGTGCAGCAGACACAGTCCAGGCAAACTTAGTATCTGACGTATCTCTAAGTAGCGCACGCAACGGCTCAGCAACAGAAGCAAAGTTCGGCAAAAACTTGCTGTACCATGAAATCAGTCCCAGAAATGAGCGCAAGGAAGCAATATCGTGCGCCGCAGGAGCGTCAATGATCGCAGACTTGTGTTCCTCATCTGGAAAAATTCCATGTTTGGAAACAACGTGTCCAAGGAACTTTAAGGATGACTGGCTGAACGTACATTTGTCCTGGTTCAGTTGTAGTCCTGCGTCTGACAAGCGCTGCATGACTGAGCGCAGTGTTGTATCGTGACTTTCCTGGGTGGCACCATACACTATGATATCATCCAGGTAGTTCCTCACCCCAGGTATGCCTTTCAGAACAGTTTCCATCATCTTTTGAAACGCCGAAGGCGCGGAGGCAAGGCCGTACGGAACCCGGCAGTACCTGAAGAGACCATCATGCGTAATAAACGCTGTGATGTCCCGGCAGTCCTCGTGTAAGGTAAGCTGATGGTAAGCAGCCGCTAAATCAATTGTAGTGAACACTGATGAGCCGCTTAGTTCACTCAAAAGCTCATCAATGTGCGGCAGAGGATGGCTGTCAACAATCAAGGCCTTGTTTGGCTCGCGCAGATCAACACAGAGACGTATTTTACCCCCTTTCTTTGTGGTGACAACAATAGGTGAAATCCACGGGGATGAATCGATTTTCTCAATTATGCCATTTTGCAATAACGAGTCCAGTTCTGCAGAAACGGCTTGTCGCACTGAGAATGGAAGTCGACGAAGCTTCTGTCGAACTGGAGTAGCGTCAGGTTTAACTGTAGGTTTATGAACAAACCCTTTCACGCTCCCCACAGAGGTAACTGGAGCAGGAATAGTTTCACCAACAACTGCATGTAGTTCGTCAGGGGCAGTAACAGTGCCAAAATGAAAAGAACAGTTCAAAGCTCGAATTAAGTCCATGCCCATCAAAGCAGAGCCACCTTTCACAACGTAAAAGCAAGCAGTGGTTACCTTTTTATTCAGCGAGACGTCCGCATGTAAGCATCCTAGCACAGGAATATCCTCTTTCAAGTACGTCACCAGTTTCACTTTAGGAGCGGTAAGAGAACAATCCGAAAAGTGTCGCTTGTACACAACCGCAGGCAGGATTGACACCGAAGAGCCCGTGTCCACGACTAATTCAGTCTCAACGGAAGCTCCATTTGGCGTAGTAACATGAACATTGCATAAGAGTTTGTCTGTAGAAGTATTCACGGTTTCAGTCAAAAGAATGACCACTTCAGGGACCACTTCCCGAACATCCTTAGAAGAACGGCAAACTTTAGAAAAATGTCCGGTCTTACCACAAGTACGGCATTTGGCTCGAGCAGCTGGACAATCGGCAGCATTAGCCAGATGATTTGTAGCTCCACAACGGTAACACGCGCGGCTCCCCCGCCGTGTAGTATCAGCAACAGGTTTTGCTCTGTTAGAATGTTCAGCACGCTTCTTCCGATGAAAGGGTTTAGAAGCCACGGCCTGAACTGGACTTTGTGCCGTGAGCATGTCCGAATTCGAGAGCGCTTGTTCCACCTGACACGCAATGACAATAGCTGTGTCCAATGTCAGTGTTGGTTCCATCAGGAGTCTGTCTCGCACTGCTGGGGCATATGATCGTTCGACCAGCTGATCACGCAACATTTCACTCTCTAGATCACCATAAGCACATGATGAAGATAATTCCCGCAAAGCAGACAGGAACTGTGAAATGGTCTCGTCAGCACGTTGAGAACGCTGGCGAAAGCGATGTCGAGCGACCACAACATTCACCTTTGGAACAAAATGATCCTCCAATGCTTTTATTGCCTCTGCAAATGTAGTTCCAGTATTAGGCAACGTGTAAAACAGCCTCTGGCCTTCAGTACCCAAGCTGTGTAGCAGGATGGCACGTTTCCTGGCATCAGGCCATGAGTCTCCGGTAGCATTAATAGCAATCAAGTAATTTCCGAACATTTTCTGCCAGGTAACAAAAGGAATTGCAGGCTCTCCACTGCATGGCAAAAAAGATGCAGGCGTAGGCACAGAAACCATCGTCGCCAATTTGTAGTGTTTTGTAGTATCAAGCACAAGACGAGATTAATTCCTTCGAGGCTTTTATTCAACACATGGCTAGACTGAACTCTACATACAGCTCTTATTCTTTTCCAGTAGCACTTCAACACTTAGGCATTACTGCCACCTTGTGGTTAACTATGAACACCACAGCAATGACAATTACCTATTAATTGTTATTTAAGTGAAATTACTGAACTTAAATATACAAGTTTGATAAAAATCATCATTAAAGAAGAAAATTTCAAATGGCATTTAGAGGCTTTTGCATCTGAACTCTTCATATAGAAACTGTGTCTATTCCTCGTTTAGTGAAGCCAAACAATAAATCTAGTGTAGGATCTAGCAAAAATCTCTAAACCAGAAAATCTAAATATCAGTGAACAAAAACAATTTCTAAAGCTAAGTCTTCTAAACATTAGATCGCTCACACCTAAGGCGGTTATTGTAAATGAAATGGTCACAGATAATAATTTCGATGTTCTGTGCCTTACTGAAACCTAGCCAACCCACCAAATGAGTATTTCGGTCTAAATGAATCTACTCCGCCAGGATACTATTATAAACACGAGCCTCATCTGTTCGGTCGTGGCGGCGGTGTTGCAACAATCTATAAAGATATTTTTAATATTACTCAGAAAACAGGTCACAGGTTTAATTCATTTGAAGTACTTGTGCTAAATGTTACGCTCTTAAATGTAAGAAGGAAATCCATATTATCTCTAGCCTTGGCTACTGTGACCTCCAGGGCCATATGCTGATTTCCTAAAAGAGTTTGCAGACTTTCTCTTGGATCTATTGGCGAATGTCGATAAAGCAATAATTGTTGGAGATTTTAACATACACGTAGATAATACAAATGATGCTTTAGGGGCTGCGTTTACAGACTTATTAAACTCCTTTGGGGTCAAACAAAATGTCAGTGGTCCCACTCATCATCTAAATTATACACTAGTTTAAAAATAAATAAAATGGTAAATGGACTGCATTTATATAGCGCCTTTATTGACCTAATGGCCACCAAAGCGCTTTACATTTGCCTCACATTCACCCATTCATACACTCATTCACACACCGACGTGAGTGTCAGCCATGCAAGGCGCCATCCAGCTCGTCGGGAGCAGCTGGGGTTAGGTGTCTTGCTCATGGACACCTCGACACTTGGTCAGGTGGAACCGAGGACTGAACCACCAACCTTTCGGTTCATAGACAACCCACATGAACCACTGAGCCACTGCCGCCCCGGATTTAATTATCATATGGAACCAATCCAACTGATATAGATATTATACCACAAAGCGATGATGTCACTGATCATTACATGGTGACTTACATAATACGTACTGCTGAAATATGTCATGTTGCGCGGCGTCATATTCTGACATTGACGAGCAGTGACAGACCAATGAGCTCAGATGAACACGAACACACATACACCCTGTCCTCTGTTTTGACCATAGGTTTTGACGTGCTCTCTGCTCGCGCCTCGCGGCTTGCGCGCTGAATCTGATTATAACAGAACTTAAGGGAACATGAAATTCTGTCACCTACATTTAGGGTGGCTGAAACCGTAGGAAATTTATTTCACAAAATGATGTTGTTACGAATCCTCACGCTTTTTAAAGTGAGCATACGGAGATCTTTTACATTTCCTAGTCGGTATACGGAAATCCTTGACATTTTGTAGTGGGTATAAGGCGTACCTGCGTATCACGTAGACTACACCACTGGTTGCGCCACGTTATAGACCAGGCAGAACAATCCTTCCAACCACTATAGATAGATTCTCAAATAGCTTACCTGATCTATCTAAGCTGCTAAGTGAACCCAAACAAACATATGAATTAGAGGAAATGACTAGCAGTTCGAGCACCATTTTCACTAGTACATTAGATATTGTTGCACCAATTAGATTAAAAAAGGTTAGAGAGAAAACTAAAGCACCATGGTACAACAGTGCTACGCATGCTATCAAGAGAGAAACTCGCAACTTTCAAGAGAGTAAATGGAAACAAACTAATTTAGAGGTCTTTAGAATTGCGTGGAAAGACAGTATGTCACGTATAAAAAGGCCCTAAAAACAGCCAGGGCTGAGCATCTCCGCAAACTAATCGAAAATAACCAAAATAATCCAAGGTTTTTGATTAACACTGTGGCTAGACTAATAAACAGACATCACCAGGGCAAAATATACTGTTACAGTTTAGTAGTAATGATTTTATGAATTACTTCAATCAGAAAATAGAAAGCATCCAAAACACAATTATTAATGTATGCTGTCTTATGATTCAGCCTCAATTACGGCCCCTCTAGAACAACTACACTGCTTTACAACAATAGGACAGGAAGAGCTAAATAAACTTATCATTGCATCTAAACCAACAACATGTTTATTAGATCCAATACCCACTAAACTACTGAAAGAACTATTACCTGTAGTGGAAGAGCCTCTCCTCAATATTATTAACTCGTCTTTATCTTTAGGTCATGTTCCAAAAATATTCAAGCTGGCATTAATAAAACCTCTTATTAAGAAACCGCAATTAAGAAACCGCAATTAGATCCAAATAACTTAGCAAATTACAGACCCATTTAAAATCTTCCATTTATGTCCAAAATACTAGAAAAAGTAGTGTCCGCTCAATTGTGCTCTTTTTTGCAAGAAAATGATATCTATGAAAAATTCCAGTCAGGATTCAGACCGCATCATAGTACAGAAACTGCGCTAGTTAAAATTACAAATGATTTACTTTTAGCTTCTGACCAAGGCTGTATCTCAATACTAGTCCTACTTAATCTTAGCGCTGCGTTCAACACTATAGAGCATAAAATACTCTTGGAATGACTACAAAACTACAGTGGTGTTCAGGGACAGGCATTAAGCTGGTTTAGATCGTACTTATCGGACCGTTATCATTTTGTCTGTTTAAATGGGGAAAAATCAAAGATAACGTCAGTAGACTATGGAGTACCGCAAGGATCGGTGTTAGGCCCTCTGCTATTCTCAATATATATGCTGCCACTTGGTAATATTATAAGAAAACATGGAATTAACTTCCAATGTTACGCTGACGACACTCACAACCAGACGAAAACACTAACTCATCTAAATTGACAGATTGTCTCAAAGATATAAAATGCTGGATGACGCGTAATTTCCTGCTATTATATTCAGATAAAATGGAGGTATTACTTATTGGTCCAAAAAACAAAACCTCTTACAATACAACTTTAATATAGACGGATGTCCTGTTACTTTATCCACTACAGTAAAAGACCTGGGTGTTATACTAGACCGCAACTTGTCTTTCGAAAATCATATTTCATATGTTACAAGAACAGTCTTTTTCCACCTTAGAAACATTGCTAAGCTACGTAACATGCTATATGTTTCTGATGCAGAAAAATTAGTTCATGCATTCATGACCTCGAGACTAGATTACTGTAATGCTTTATTAGCTGTTGTCCTGCATCCTCAATAAACAAGCTACAGTTAGTACAAAATGCAGCTGCTAGAGTTCTTACTAGGTCAAGAAAATATGATCATTTAACACCGATTTTATCATCTCTACACTGGTTACCTATTAAGTTCCGTATAAACTACAAAATACTACTACTGACCTATAAAGCCCTAAATGGTTTAGCTCCTATGTACTTAACGGACCTTTTTTCGCCCTACAATCCACCGCGTTCCTTAAGATCACTAAATTTGAGGCTTCTGGTCATTCCTAGGATATCTAAGTCCACTAAAGGAAGGAGGGCGTTCTTGTATTTAGCTCCAAAACTCTGGAATAGACTTCCCGATACGGTCCGAGGCTCTGACTCGCTGACACAGTTTAAAACTAGATTAAAGACGCATCTCTTTAGTCAAGCATTCACATAATGCTTACCTTTTAGTCCTCTGTTATGCCATACGGAACCGTTTGCCACTGAAACTGCTTAACACACCAGTGGGGGTCGACAGCCTTTTAGACAAACGGGTCAGCGCGTATGGTTGGGTTGCGGAGAGTTTGTGAGTTAGTGGTTTTCTAACACCGACTCCCGTATAATTGAAATCATTATGAACATCAGCTATGCTAATTATTTCCCATCTGCCTTTCTGCTGTTATCTCGGGACGTTTGTCCCGAGAAAAATGGCGTTCGTCAGGTTCAGTTTTGTATCCAGCCTCTCACGGGGATTTCGGATGCCCCAACGCCTGTGATGAGAAGACCAACGCCTGTGAAGAGAAGACTCAGCACCGGGGATATGTTATGGCACCGTTTTATATATAAACAATATTTATATTTAATATTTATATATAAACAATATGAATGTTAGCCAGAGGAGAACTGGCCCCCGACTGAGCCTGGGTTCTCCCAAGGTTTTTTCTCCATCCAATCTGATGGAGTTTTGGTTCCTTGCCACTGTTGCCTTGCTTTTGGCTTGCTTAGTTGGGGATATTTAATATTTAATATTTAACAATATTATTGATCTGTGTTGTACTACTTTCATGTTATCATTGTGAAGCTGCTTTGATACAATCTGTATTGTGAAAAGCGCTATATAAATAAATGTGACTTGACTTAAAACGATCAAATTAGAATTGAAAACTAATATCTTCTGATTATGTAATAATCCGTATGAAAGTTGTGTTTTTCTCTATAAAGGTGCATCCGCCTTATATGGCCCACTTCCGGCATCAGACTGTCAGGCTGTCGTTCTCACACTGCTATGAAGTATGGTTCTACGGTTCTGCATTTGGTTAATATTGGATTGCGTCACCGCAGCGCGATGAAGGCTGTCCCAATTCAGTTAAGCCAAGTTCACACTACAGGATTTTAAGTCCGATGTATGCCCGATTTGCAAATCGTTGAGCTCGCCGACAGGTCAGGGTGTTATCGCGTGCAAATCGCGGGGGATTAGCGGACGATGAACGCTTGCCAATCTGTTAGTATGAAAGAGCCAACAACGCAGCGAAAACGCTCACAGATGCGTCGCCGAGCCCAGAAAAATATCTAGCCTGCTAGATATCCAGAGCGGTTGCGCGACTCAATCTCAGTGATTTCATGAGTACAGCCAATCATAGCAACGCATGGGTTGAGGACACCAGGTAAATCTTAGTTTTTATTTATTTTTTATTTTTTTGCATTTTTTCTCAGAGCAGATCTTTGCGCAGTGTGCAGCAACAGTGTTTCTGTCTGACGTCCATATTCACGTGTTGTGTTCTCTTCACACGTGCTGTTTCGCGTCATTTCTGGTTCGTTTTATTGCTGGTTTTTCACGGTTTTTCATGACAAAACGTGGTTTGTAGACAAGATAGAATCGTTGGGTGACAGAGTTGTTGTGAACTCGTTATTTATTTGATTATTTTCATGATTCAGACCGTACCATAGTACTGAAAAGCTCTCATTAGAGTCAAAAATTATTTGCTCTTATCATCCGATTGTGGATATATCTCATTGTAGTGCATTGTCAACTCGTGTAGTGAGTTACCTCCTGTTGTGGATCAATCACGTTGTGTTGTGTGGTGTGAACAGCTAAACAACTTGAACACTCCTGATTTCACTGAGAGCAAGTCATGTAGTGTGAACCGCACAGTTCAGCCCGACGTTTAAAAATCATGTAGTGTGAACTAGGCTTAATGCATCCTCCGAAGGCTGTATTCGAAGGCTGGTTGCGTCATCGCGGCGCGACGAAGGCTACCCTGATTCAAATGCGACGGCCAAATGCACCCTTCATTTCGCCGAGAAAGAGAGGATACATAAATGGATCCTACCCGATCCTACGTGGCCTATCCTACCCCATAAGTCATTGCACTGGTGACGACAGCATTTTTTATTTTATTTTTTTTTTAAGCGGCCGAGAGTTCGGTGGTGGACGGCAAATTCACATTTAAACGTAAAAGTATTGTTTTCATTAAAGGGGGGTTGACTGCTTTTTTTCTTTGCATGATTGTATTTATGGGGTGCAATATAACATGTATTCGTGGTTTTTCTTTTTTTAAAGGTGCCATATGGAATAATTGAGGTAAAAATATCCCAAAAATTAGCTACACACATCAAAAGAATGTGAAGAAATAAGTGCAATGATGTCATTCAAAAACTGGCAAGTTATAGTGCTGCCGAGATATAACCTAAATTAGCATGCTAAATTATTAGGCCCGGCAGGTGTCGTAATACCAGTTTCGGCCATGGGAGGCAGTATGCGGGCGGGCAAAGTTACCATCAGCCAAACTGCAGTAACACGAGTAAGTCGCGCCGGCTTGTGTGTACTTGAACCTGATGTCATGTCGTGAGGAAATACAACCCACTACTAAAATTTCAGTTCAGGGATGAGTTAAATAAATGATTGGTCGATATTATGCATGAGGAATACATTTTGGTAAGTTGTAACATATCTTTCAACAGTGTTTGTGTTCTTTTACCATTAGCTAGTCAGACTGATCTCATGAAGTAGCATGTGTATGCCACGCCAATTCGTATTTCCATTTTTGGTGTGCTATCAAGACGCATAATTGCCTTTCAGCGTGTTTATGAACGCCGTTGACTTAACGTTATATAAACATATGACTTACCTCAACCCCGTCCCTAAACCTAACCGTCACTGGGGTTAATGGCATTTATGACTGTTCCAATGCGTAGAGATAACACGCCACCTGACTCGAAAGTGGCGTGTATGTTTACGCAAAAGTCATGATGTCATGTTGAGCTAGTAGAGATGATCGGTTCACGTGCGCTAGGGATCTGCCGTCTAACATTTACAAGCGCCAAAACTGCATTTATTGATTGAATTGTGTAATAAAATTAACAGAATCTGAGAGCTGAGATCGGTCTCTGTGTCCTTTTCTGTGCATGACAAAATGGATGTGGCGTGAGAGTGTGTGAAAAGTTGTGTGTCTCACGGTCAATTTGTGAGAGTTGGCAGCTCTGAAAGGCGCTAGCTTGGTCCACATCAGGGAATGCTGCCTGTCAAATTAATTCAAACTAATGATAAAAAATGTAACATGAACAAAACGAATACCATAAACTAAAAAATTGATTAGTTTTAAATTAATTTTCCCATATCGTCGAAATGCACTGGCTTGTCAATGAGACGGCCTTTATAATTTAGTATTGAGATGTTGTTCATTTGGTCTCTAATCTCTGAAAATCTCCAAATGATCCACGTGAAACTGCGGTCTTCCAACCTTTTACTATTAGTTTTACTGATTAATATGCGCGAGGGAGACCCGCTCGCCCGTGTTGTTTGAAGACATGAGTGCGCGCGGCCGCGGAGGTATTTTTCTGGAGGTATACTGCCCCCATCTGGTATGGAATATGGTGTATGATTTGATTTTTTATCCCAGAAGGCACCTTTAAAAGTCTTATTTTTCATAAACTTCACCTTTATTGTCAGCCGTGCTCTCCTCTGTCCCCTGAACGAGCGGTTCACTTCCTGATTCTAGGGCTGTCGCGATAACCGCAATATTGCAGTACCGCGCTTCTGACAAGTAAACCGCAGAGGATTGCACGTAACCGCAGCAACCGCGATATTCACGTTTTTTTATAAGGCTTGTTTTGAACTTCATGCATGTGTATTGAATGTTAAACAAGTTCATAATGATAACAACAAGACTGTTTATCTTGGTGATGTGTAGCCTACAGAGGCTTCACACAGACAGTGAATGAGAGAGATCTGCAGAGCGCGTGCGATTACCTGCGTCTGTCTTTGAAGTCGTGAAAAGGTTGCCGTGTCAAAGGAAAGCGAAATGTTTGTCGTATCATCATTTTAAGCTTCACGTCACGGGTATTTTCCACAAATGCGCGTCAGCAGTAGCGCTGGGCAAAAAAATTGATTTTTCGATTAATCGTTTTTTAAAATGTGTTCGATTCAAAATCGATTCTCAACGGCCACGAATCGATTTTTTCCATATAAAGGGCTCGCGGACGCGGTGCTGCATCTTCTCGTCTCTCTGCACTAGGCAAGCGCCAAGCGCTGCAGCTGTCGATCACAGGAGTCGGGACATGACGGAATATTCACTTAACAATCGGGCCAGCATTGCATCGTAACCTATGATCGTAACTAACGTTTATCATTTTCACGTCTTTTTGTGTTTTACAAACAATGTTAAACCATCCCATGCTCGCGCACTCTCAGAGATGTCTTTCACTGCGTGCACAGTACAGCCTAAATCTGCCTCACAAACAGCTCGCCAGAAACAAAAGTTTTGTCCCTGAATTATATCACTTTAACAGTTAAAACACGCGACATTATGTCAAAATTCTGGTCTTGGTGAGTAACCTCGTAAAGACAGTCGGTAATGTCTTAAATTAGAATTAAACGCGTGTGACAGAAAGTTAATGAAACAGTAATGGATTCGCGCACTAGTTCTTAAAGTGAACGCAGCCATTTGTGTCAGTCATTAATTCTGTTGTCATAACAACAGAATATAGTATTAATCGAGAATCGAAATCGAATCGAAATTGAAATGTGAATCGATACCCAGCCCTAGTCAGCAACAGCGCGAGGAAGCCGCAGAAAATAATATCACAGAGTCACGCATTGAATCAATGCCATATTGGTCTCTAATAAGTGAAGCATCAGCTTCCGCGTTACCCATGCGACGCATTGCTGATCAGCTGAGCCTTGAAAAGTGGAACTCAAAGTTAACATCTTGTTTCATTACATCTATTTTAACGAATCAGCTTCTTTGAACGTGTTCGTTGAATGAACGGTTCAAAGTCCGTTGTCATATCAATATGCGCGCTGAGTGAAAGCCTTTCAATCATGCTTTCAATGCGCATATAGACGCTGTTTAGTTTCGGTTATTGGGTAAATGACCTCCTTTTTGTCCACATCGTAAACTTTATTTATATAGCAACAAATACTTATAAATTAAATAAATAAATAAATGGCGGTAATACCGCATATCGCGCTATTGAGCCACTCAACATTACCGCAAGGGAAATTCCATAACCGCGACAGCCCTATGAAAACACTCCCTCAGAAACACGTAGTGGGCTCAGATTGGTTAGTTTGGCCCGGTGTGTTTGTGATTGGCTAAACTGTCGCTCACGTTGTCCGGAAGATTAACGCCCATTACCTTTGGGGCGAAACGTGCACGTCATTAGCTCCGGTCCAGATGTAAATATGTGTCGAACTGCAGTATCAGTTTCAGGCATAATCAGACTGAGAAAGCCGCAATGAGAGTCAAGCAGAACCTCACCACATACTACAGCTAGGGCTGCAACGATTCGTCGACGTTGTCGACAAAAATCGATAATAGAAATAGTCGACAATGAAGTTCATTGTCGAATTGTCGCCAGACATGTTTTTTTTTTCCGACCGAGCACATTCGCTTCTCTGCTGAGCGATAACATACAGAAATGGCAGTGTCCAACGCAGCAGCTGCACATACCAAAACATCTAAAGTTTGAGAGCATTTTAGCCTGGATACGGTGAATAAAAAGGTTGCCTGTATCATGAAAAGCAGTCCTTGCTATCACGGCAGCACCTCTGTGATGTAAAATGATGATTTAAAAAGAAAGCACGTCGGACAGTTGAATAAAACGGAGTTTGACTCGCCTCGGTAAGACTTACTGTATTTTCCGCAATATAAGGCGAATTTAAAAGCCTTCAATCTCCTCAAAAAACGACAGTGTGCCTTATAATCCAGATCTTCTTATATATGGAATAATATGTAAGCGTTATTAAATTCGCTCGCGAACTCGCGCTCGTGTCCATCTTATGCCTGCTTTGTCACACGGCCAGTTCAACCTCGTATAAATCAGGTCATGTGTGTCTCCCGCTCACGAGCGCTCACTCTTAACAGACACACTGTCCCCGGCGCTACTCGGGCATCACAGAACGTTCATAAAGCGCTCCCCGTTCATAGTAACCGGGTCGTCTCACACTCTCATTCATAACAGCCAGCTGTTGCTGACGAGCCGCCGCAATATATGAGTCCAGGCTGCGAAAGTTACGTGGACGCCCCAAGCGCGCTCACACTAGCTAATAAACGCCTCACCAGCTCCGGTGCCGCGCACTACATTCCCTTTAGCACATCTAGTTGATGCATAACGCAAAATCGCAAACCCAGTCAAACGTGTGACTGCAGTATCTTATGCGCCTCATAATCCGGTGCGCCCTATATATGAAAAATGTTCTAAAATAGGTCATTCATTGAAGGTGCGCCTTAAAGTGCGGAAAATAGGGCAAATAACATGGAAGTCAATACGTTTTGTTTTGGATCACGAGTAGTAAAGTTATTTTGCAACAGATTGACCACTGAATGTATCTCACAAAATGCACTTAATATTTTTGTTTACTGTTTTATTGCTGCTAATGTGCCTGCCCCTGGTTTAGCTACAGGAAGAAAATGTTTACTTGATATTAATTTATTTTTTCTTGTAAAACAAATGTGCCTGGCCTTTATAAAAATGATAGAGTTTCTCTATTTATATATTTATGTCTATACTGACCAAGCACTCTGCCTAATTGGTTTTAGACAGGGCATTTTTTATTTACTTTTAGTATGAATCGGCCTATCAGCAGCAAAGTTCAATAAAATATGCATTTTTCATTGAAGTACCCCCTTCTTTCTTGTGTTTACTATAATTTTCCACAGAATTAAAGCAATTCATGCTAAATTTTAGAAAAATGTAATAATTATCCGATTAGTCGACTAATCGTTTCAATAGTCGGTGACTAGTCGACTATTAAAATAGTCGTTAGTTGCAGCCCTAACTACAGCTCTTACTAAACGTTTCTGAATGATAATTTGCTACATTTTTTTTAACTTTATACACGTTTATTTTACACAATAGCATCTGACTGGCAACAATAGCAACTGACGGCTACTAATGTTATACTCAAACAGCGTTGGCATGTTTACGTTGTTGATCAAATCGAAAAGAACGTCATAAAGCATATATACATGAAAAATACGTTTAAAACATTAGTACTTATAGAAAATTCAGGTCCATAATGTTTGTACGCATTTGTCGTAGACACAAAATAGCATAGGCTAACTAGTAATGGCTATAAAGCCAGCGTTGGCATTTGAAAAAAATAAAACACAAGGCTACATCTGGAATTATACATATACATTTAAAATGATGAAGTCTTAGCCTACTTACAGATTGTGGCCCAACACTGCTGCCTCTTGTTTTAAAGTCGGAACTGCTTCATGTTTTAGTAACATTTTCTTGTTGAATCCGGTGTTGAACTCGTGGAGATTCTGGGAAGCTGTCTTCCGTAAAATGCGCAGTACAGAGAGCTAGATTACGATGCAAAATGTGTGGGTTAGTGACGTACCATAACCCAGCTGTAGTCCTAATCGAGTCGTTTTTGTAGGCAATATACTTCCTGATTTTTAAAGAGACCATCTCTGCCACTGAAACTTCAGCGCTGCAACTTTGCAGATACTGTTCATGCACCAAACAGCAACATTACACACTATTTAAAATGAAATCGCAGTCAACCCCCCCTTTAATCAAATAGCCAGAGAAACCAGTGTTAACAGCCAAAAGTTTTTTTCTTCTTCTTTTTCATCAACTCATTCGTCACCATTGTGTGGCTTTAGACTATTTGTCTTGTGGACACGCGAAAACGAAAAAAAAAATTTGTATGTACATTATTATTCATAATTTATTATTTTATGCAACTTTAAATGTGTTAAATAAAATAATTCATGACTCTGGACGTTGTTTATTTTTGTAATCCGTGAGGGGAAAAAGTACTTCACATTACGTGAATAGCCTATGAAGTAGGCTGTGAAGTTCATTCCACCACTGGTTA